>JANHJO010001900.1:167820-178288 GCA_032468235.1 Pseudoxyrhopus heterurus | reverse complement strand
TATATATATATGTTTATGCTCATGTTTATGTTCACACTTTATCTATATATGTTTGACAAACAAACAAACAAATAAATAAATAAAATTCAAACTTTAAGGAGACTTGTCAACTCAGGAACTGATTGTTATTTGGAAGTACACCAATTGTTTGTTTTAGTTGGCTGTGGTTATTCTGGCTCAAAGAGTGATAAAGAATAGTTTTGTTGTTTTAATTTTACTCAAATTCCACTGTTGCTTTTTAACATTATTTTTACAGTTTATTTTTATTCCTTGGTTTAAAGAACCATGCAATAAACTATACAAGTTCTTAGGAGTGAGTCAAAAATAGCGGCTTGCAAACATTTATTTAACTGCCACACTATGCTGATTAACCAGCAGAAGAAAAACACAGAGCTAAATATTATCACTATCTAAAAATGTAACAGCATTCAGCCTTCTTCTTTTCTCAAGCACCCCTCTTTTTTACAGTCCTAATTTTATACTACAAAGGAATACTCAAAAATACTAAATGGAAAATCACTTATCAGTTTAAAATTAAATATAAGCCTTCAATATGTTTAATAAATCATTGAAAATATAACCAGGGTGTATAATCATCTCATATAACAGCTTTAAGTTGACCAAAATATTGAGATGAGAAAATGGAATAAACTTTTATTTGTGTAAAACACACGTAAGTCAAATAAGTAAACCAGATACAGTAGAATTCCAAAGGTGCATAAAAAAAGAGTTTTCTCTTTCTTTTTTAAAGAGCCCTGTTTGATTAAGTTGAGTGGCATAGCAAGTCACATAATTAATATGGAAAGTGGTAGATTCATATAGCCAGATATTAGAATTATACATCCTCTTGGATGCCTCTGAAGCTTGAATGCTTTGCAGACAGTAATGACTGATATAATGGCTTCATCTCTTCATATAATTACAATAATACTTACACAGTGCTTTTAATCTTCAAAGCATTTCATATACTTAATTGAAAAGGAGTGATCCAGTGTCTAGCCCGATAAGAACTAAAATGTTTGCCAATTACAGCTGTCAAGTAAAAATAGAACACCAACATAAATTTCACTTCAATCGCATTTTCCCCCGTTTCTATTTTCAAAAGCTTAAGATCATTATATCTACAACATCTGCCACTTAAAACCACAGATTCCTGAGCATTTTTTCCATGTCCAATACCCAAAGAATTCAGCAGCCAGAAATTAATATGCATTTACATCAATCCCGGGATTCAAACATCTGGATGTGCTCAGTTTCAGACCAGTATTGCAAATAAGTGCAAAATATCTCTTATTGCTGAGATGAATTCTTCCCATGCTCAGTCTTGCTACTGGAAGAGTCAAGAAGTAAAGCAATTGTAGACACTCGAACCCCTTTACTGTGGTATATTGATTGTGGAGTTCAAGCTCTCTGCAATGATTGCATGAAATAATTTAATATTAATCCATTAAATCATTTTGTTGAATAGAAAATTATTTCATGTTGATGAACACTTTGCAAGAAAATAATCATGTCCCCTCTTTCATTTATATAATCTTATATATTTTGTGCAAGAATGTAGATCTAGTCTTGGGAATGGGGAAGGAAAGGGTAAATTGTTAAGGGGAGGATTTCAGAAAAGATTATTTAGTCCTGAAAAAGTGTGAAAAAGAAACACAAAGTGATTTTCTATGGAATTACATGGAGCAGTTAAAAACTCTGACAGACTGTCAAGATTTTATAATTCTACTTTACAATAATAAAGAGCATTCTGGAATCTCTGCCATGCCTGTTCCTTGACTTTGCCCACATTGAAATGTTGATTATTATAGGTATAGCTAGAGAGGATATATTTAAAATAAATAAATATAAATATCTGTGTTAAAAGTTGAACACAAATAGTCATTCAACATTCTCCCAAAATAAATAATAGATGATTTCTCCAAATTTCTCCAGGGAAGGAGAAATTCTCCACCTCAGGATGATGATAGCAGCACAGCTACTGCAAAAAAAAAAAAAAAACAAGGAAAGGATTTGCTCATATTTACAGTACTTCCTTTAGGATTTAATTGAAATGCCAGAAGTTAGAGGAGAAGTTGAAGAATCTGGAAAGATACTGCACAGGCATTTGCAGAATCTGGAGGTTCTGCCAAAATGGGAAAATGTATATTACAACATGGTATGCAAGTCTCCCTTTTGCATACATGCTTACCCCATCACAATGCATATACAAAAAGTGAGGACTTTGCATCACAATGTTTGCTTGGTCATTTGTCTTGATCCCTGCTCTTCCCAGTAAGCTCTCCTGTGTCTAAAATGAAAGATTCTTGGCCGCCTAATCACTAGATGAGCTACAATATCTGTACCCATGAGCATTTCTCCAAAACTTGCTGCTTCTTTTAGAAAAACTCTAAAACAAATTCACTTTCATGAAATTGAGTAAGATCTGTTTGTAAAAACCATATATATTTTTCTTAAAGATATGTGCCCAAATTATTGTGCGGCTTTTATGTGTTAAAGGAAAAACTAATTTTAAAATTCTGGGATGGGAAATCCCTTGACTAGTAGACTACTTGTGGCCCATAGTTTAGGATGAAGTATTCTGGCCTAAGTAATAAACTTCACCTTGACTAGGGTTTAAATACAGGACTATAAATTTCCTCCTATGTGTATCAATTTCTCCAGTATTGGTAGGGTTTCTGCTGCCTGGGTATTACCATGCAGCTTAATCAGTTCCTATCTGATTGAAGAAGCAAGATAGAGAGAGAGATGGTGCTTTTGAAATTTGGTGCTGAGACCACTATGGATAGCCAAGAATTCAAACAAAAGTATTATCAAGCAACCGAATTCAGACTTCTCACTCAAGGCACCAAGACCAGGATCAAATTATCCTACTTGGAAAAAATTATATGAAGACCTAGTCTGTGGAGAAGGCTCTGAGCTGGAAAAGGTAGAAAGAAAGAAGACAACCAGCACCAAAGTGGATAAACTCAGTTCACTGGTGATGAATACACCGTTGGAAGATCTGAAAGATTGTCAGGGACAAGGGACAGATTTTCATGGACAAAACCTGTTTATGTGGTTGCTAAGAGTAGACACCAACCTAATGCACAAAATCAATCAAGTTTTTATTATTCTAGTCGCATTCAATACAGATGGGATGTACACAGTAGTGGGATTCAAAAATGTTTTACTACCGGTTCTGTGGGCGTGGCTTGGTGGGCGTGGCTATGCAATCGGCCAATCAGAAATGGTATTTTCTGGGTCTCCGATCCAATCAAAATTATTGCCACCGGTTCTCCCAAACCTGTCAGAACTGGCTGAATACCACCCCTGGATGTATAGATCTTTTTTCTTTCTTAATTTCCAGTTTCAGTATATTCTTCTGACTCAGTCCCAGTCTGTCTCCCATTCCCGTTTCTTATAGATGAGAGTTTATGCCTGGGATAGAGATGAATTTACTTTAAAAGATTTATGGCCTTGTTCCTATAAGTTCTACTGTAACCGAATGTTACCTATTAATTTCCCATCTTAAATTTCTCCTTACTCTTCTGATTAAATATGAGCTAAATTAAATAATAAGGAAATAGGCTTGTGTCCTATTAAAATGATTCACAAAAGGCTTTAGTAAAGGTATTAATGAATAGTTTGGCTGTTTTGATTAGTGATTTGGGAGCCGAAGTCCAACATACCAGGCTAGGAAAGGTTGATATATGCCTAATAAAAAAAGCAGGAGCTGTTTTTGACACAATGATTCCATATGTGAAACTACTTTACCTTCTTAGAAAAAGTATGCAAAGGGATATTACTCTATGTAACTTTGCTAGCACTGCCCTGTAGCAGCATAATCTAAGATGTCTTTGAGCTATAAAAGTGTTGTGCTTCAGTTAATTGTCAGTTCTAGATGAGAGACATCTGTTGTTCCAACCTTATTAGTCCCCCCTTTTGCTATGTTATTTTCCTTTGGGGAAAATTATTAGACTGCATAATAATTAGCTTATGTATGAAAAAGGGAAAGTGAAAGTTAAAGTTTTCTGATACTTACAGTTTGAGCCATATTAAATTGATCCTCTTCCATCCGCAGTGCATTTGCATCCAAGTTCAGTTTAAGGGCATCATCATTTCATTACCTATGAAATCGAAATGGCTTGTGACCGGGGTATCTCAAGTTGAGGGTAACCTTCCCATAGCAATTTGCTTCTGGTTGTTACTTGAAAAAAAAAAAGGGATGGGCGGGTAAGGAGAAAAACAAAATAGGAAGAAAACAATAGCCCAATAGCCCCATTTTTACTAAGCAGAATGAATTCTCCTTTATAGGGAGGAAATATGCAAGAGATATGGAAAGAGGTTAATATAATATCAATATCTAAAAAGGTATAAGATTTTACTGCAGTAAGAAATCACAGACCAATTATGATTAAACTATACTATAAGCTATTTACAATGATTGTAGCTGAAAGACTGAAATTAATTTTGAAAGAATTTATTGATAAGAATCGAAGTGGGTTTTTACCTAATGTTAGAACTGTGTCAGATATTTTGGAATACTTGGAAAATCATAATGGAAAACAAGTTACATTGTTTCTTTCTTTCTTTCTTTTTAGGCAGCGAAGGTGTTTGATAATTTGAACTGGACTTTTTTGTTTAGAGCTTTGGAAGATATGAATTTTGGGGAGAATTTTATAAAATGGGTGAAATTGATTTCTATTTCACAAACAGCCGTAAACCATGTGGAACACAAAAAAGTACAAGATAAGGTTGCTCACTTCTTTTATTTTAGCTCCTGTAATATTAAACAAGCGATATAAGACCAGATGTAATGATCATGGCGTAAATGTTTTAAAAAGAGTCATACAAATTAAAAACTTTTGCAGATGACTTGATTTTGGTTTTGGCAAAGGAATTGAATTTCTGATGAGTAAATTAAAAGAATTTGGGTCACTAGAAGGCTTCAGGATTAATGAACAGAAGACAAAGATGTTAATAAAAAAGATGAAGATACAAGAGCAAACAGAATTGATAAAAAAAAAACCAGAATAAAATGAGTTTTAAGATTGAAAGAAAAGTAAAATATATGGATATAATTGTGACAAATATAAATTGTATGGTATTTCAAAATAACGATGTTAATATGGAAAATGAAGTTTAAAAAATTTGTCAAGTTGGGAAAAACTATTATTGTCAGTCTTATTATTACTTAGAATGTTATTGTTGTTTCAGACAATATCTGAAACTAGTGTACCATTTAAACAATGGCAGAAAGACGTATCTAAATTTGTATGGCAAGGGGAAATTTAAAAATAGTTTTAATCAAAAAGCATTTCAGAAATCTGGATATTTCTAAGCAGAGTGTAATCTGGATCAATTCAATTGATATCACAATAAACCTTAAAAATTCTACAGCTAAACATTCATGTTGCTCATATCTGTCAGAGTTAGGGTGAGGTAAGAACATCAAACTACAATGAATTTCATACATTATTCCAATCCTTTGTTCTACAACCAAAGCTTATTCTTGTCAGGAACATGTATTTTTTCCTTGTTGAATAATGAAACTCCTTAAAAGTGCCATGGTATTCAGAATCTCAAATATACTGTACCTGTTATCAGCAACAACTATTTATAGCATCACGTCGCCATCAGTGCAGCGATATATAACTTATGGTATTTCACAGTGATGTGTGGTAACACCTAAGTTAGTAAAGTGAGCATCTTCTTAAATTTGTTTCATAGAAGTGCTGATATCTACTCAGATTTGAATTAAACTGGGTTGTGTTTCAATGAGCAATTGTAGTAAATTATAAGCTATCAGTAAACTTGAAAATAACTTAAAGGCAGAAGGCATACACCTTTAAAATGTAGATGGTTCCAAATTCTTTTTGTTTGTTTTTTAGTTCAGAATCACTTACTCTCCTTTTTCAAGGTCTTCCAAATCTCATCAGTTAATAGAGGTTATTAGTCCAAATAAATAATGTTTAGCAGATCTGGAAAAATCTGGATTAAATCTCAGCTCAGCTATAAATTTAGAAGTAGATTATTAAACCAAGCTTTTTTCTCAGATCCAACCTTGATGCATAATGTGTGGTTAAATGTACTGGCCAAGATTGATAGTGTTATCATCCAGATTACAGAGTTATAACAAACAAAGTACAATACAAAGAGGAAAATGCTGTTCAAATGCTCAGTGCATATTATCTGCCCCCTTCAGCTATCTACTGATATTTACTAATGTCAGATTTCTGTAACAGTTCTTCCTAATTAATTACATGATAAAAATATTTCATAGAAAAAGTTGTAACAGCAGTAACCTGCCTTCTCTGAGTTTGGAAAACTCATCCTTTTATGTTATGGTTTCTTTAAATGTAATATCAAATGATTTTCAACATTCAGATACATTTCACTTTTGATCGAGGGTGTCTAAACTTGGCAACTTGAAGGCTTGTGGACTTCAACTCTTAGAATTCTTCAGCCAGCTGGAATTTACTGTTATTTTCTCTAAGAGTAAAAGCATGTCTGTTTTACAGAGGTTCTACCATTGCATTTTTAGCAAGTTCTCATTTGAGAATTAATTGAGAATTTGAGAAACCCAAATATTTATTGTAACTTGGGAAATGTTGTGCTTTTTTTAACTAAAAGAATCGCTACAGGTATGGTTATTTATATTCAGAATTACTGGACATGTAAAGAGGGTTAAACATTAAGTTACAAAACTCAACTGGGGAAAATACATACACTGGAGAAGAAATGCAGCCTGGAAGAGAACAATGGGGAGCAATGTAACAATTGTCACGCTTTCTTATTGTTCCAACATACCAATAGAGTTTTGTGCTATGCATTCCCACTGAAGGTTATCTTTTTTGTGTCAGCCATAATAAGCAATCCAGAATAAACAGATTTGCCCATTTGTGTCAAAAGTGTTCACAGAAAGTGTGCCTTTCAGATTAAACAGCCACTTTGCATAGTTCAATATTTAAAGTACTGAAGTTGTTATTTGCATTTCCTTGAAGTAAATTCCCTTCTCTTGTAAGAAGAAGAAACGGTAGTTACATAGGAATAGTAATAACTTTTATTACTTTTCAAAGTGAATTAATATTCTTCTAAAGACAAAAGAAAAAGTCATCCAGAGCCTACTCTGTAAAGGATCTACAATGGAATTGCTCCAACTTTCCAATTTCAAAACCCCTCTCACATCTATTTTTCATTATACAGTGATCAATATCTATGTAAATCAGTCCCATCAGAAGTCAAGCTCACTCTGTTTTATGTGTGCTTTATAAGGTCCAATTCCAATTCCAGATGCGAGCAGGTAAACTAACAAGAGCATGAAGTAAGTAAACTTATAGGAAGCAAAAAAAAATACAGTAATTATCTTTGTTTTCTTTAAATTAATTTGTATATAATGTCAAATGCCAGAGCTGAGTATCATCGGGAACATATCAGTATACAGAAAAGCATCACAGTAAGCAATATACAGAAAAGCATCACAGAACTCGTAAGTAGTTATAGAATGTGTATAGGAGAACAACTTTTTCTCCTATACACATTCCATAACCACTTATGGGTTCTGTTTGCATAACTGAACCATTTTTCAAAGTAAGAAAAGATTCAGCCACATGGACTTCTCTTTTTGAACTTTTCTGCTTCTCCTGCCTTCCCTGCTCCCCCCCACCTTTTGATCATGTTTCACCTGATTCACACTTCTGTGCTCTATTCTTAAGAATTGTGGATTTTATCCCTATAAATCTGTAGCCCTTATTCTGCAGTGCCTAACTTACAAAACTAAATTAGTGACAAAGTTGGAGCAAAAACTCTCACTAGGTTACTGCCTAGCGACCTAGGCAGTGTTTTAAAACTTACTGGGGAAAATTACACCCCACAAGCATAACATAAAATGTGCTTATTGACCATGATTCTGACTTACACAAGGACAGTATTTAAAGCAGGTTAAACAAGTTTCTTCCTTCCCTGAGCATCGTTGAAGCTATACATGCTTTTCTGCTGACAGATACAAACTGTACATCATGTGAGAGGAAAGAGGCAGTGGAGAATAACTTGCTATGGGATTCTTTTGTTACAAATCAGTTGAATCCAATGACATAATCATTTATTATTTTCTCTGTTTGGCTTTGACTCATGAGTTTCCCTGAGGTAGGACAATTAGATTGTAATTAGATTATAAATAAATAGTTTCCATTATCTGCTACAGTGAGTGGTCTTTTCCTGCTTTTTCTTGTTGGGGGGAGGGGGCACTACTTCTTTGAAAAAGAGAGTAAAATATTGTCAGGAAAGCAAATGCTTTTCAGCTGTTATACTGTATTCTGCCTTCAGGAATCTTAATTTACCTCTATACAGCAGATAATAACAA
Source organism: Pseudoxyrhopus heterurus (assembly GCA_032468235.1). NCBI lineage: Eukaryota > Metazoa > Chordata > Lepidosauria > Squamata > Pseudoxyrhopus > Pseudoxyrhopus heterurus. The sequence continues at coordinate 169,944 of JANHJO010001900.1, read as the reverse complement.
ATGCCATTTGTTGACTGTAGGCACATAAACAATATGGTATACTATTATTAATTAAAACTCAGTGATGACTGAAGAATCTTAACATCAGATTAATGGTGACTATGTACCCAGGAATGGACAACCCATGACTAAAAGTCCTCTTTTCACAATAACAGGCTTACCCCAAATTAACAACATGGTTTCACACTAATTTGTGGACCTGGAAAATGTATTGTAAGTTTTAAAACAGGCATGACATCATTTGAAAAAAACCAAGCATGCCATTCTATCCTTTATTACAGGAGGGGGAAGAGGAAGAACTAAAGTAATTGGTGGTTTTAAATGGTTACCTTCATCTAACATGCTTAATCTTCTTACAACGTTCATCATTTTCTGATTTAAACAAAAGCTAACCAAAAGGATAGGATTCTGAGGGGTTGCTCTCTGAGCTTAGTTGTTTTCTTGCAGACATTTCATAACCCAGCTAGGTAACATCATCAGTGCTAGAGGGAGTGGGATTTGCTCTCTTTTTATATACTAGTGGCTTGCCCTGTTAGTGCTGGTGGAACTGTTCTTGGTAGTTCCTTGATTAAGCTTTTGTTTACTGTTGGCTTGTTTGAGTTGGTAGTTCCTAGATTCCTTGACTGGGAGGAATATTGTTTACTTGATTGTTGATCTAGTGTTAATCTCTGCTCATCTGGGTGTTGATTGCTAATATTCCTTCGGGAGAGGGCGGTATATAAATATTATTATAAATAAAAATAAATAAAAATAAATATTCTGGTCTTTTTGTTTCTTTTTTGCTTTTCTTGACTGTCTCTTTTGGTACGTAGATGTTATTTATCTCTATGTGTCTATCGATTTGCCTGAATGACAAGCTTCCACACCAGAGAATTCCTGGAAGCCTGGCACTCAAGCAGACTACTTTCAAAAAATCTTTGCAGTAAAACTGCAGGGACTTGTCAATGCAGTCAGCAGAAGGAAGGAGGGAAGGAAGGAAGGAAGGAAGGAAGGAAGGAAGGAAGGAAGGAAGGAAGGAAGGAAGGAAAGAAAGAAAGAAAAAGTCTTTATTCCATAGACATTTTTAAAAGATAAAATTCTGATGCACTGGCATAACCACATGAAGGAAGCTAAGATAACACAGTACATAGAAAAGTAGAGCTGCAAGGGACCTTGGAGGTCTTCTAGTCCAACCCTTTGCTTAAGCAGGAGGAGACCCTGTACCATTTCAGACAAATGGCTGTCCAATTTCTTCTTAAACACTCTGAGTGATGGAGGATCAACAATTTCTGAAGGCAAACCGTTCCACCGACTAATTGTTCTCACTGACAGGAAATTTCTCCCTTATCCCCTTAGGCTGGTTATCTCTTTAATGATCTTCCATCTGTTGCCTCTTGTCCTGTCCTCTGGTGTTTTGGAGAATGAGTTGACCTTCTCTTCTCTGTGACAGCCCGTCAAGTACTGGAAGATCATACCACCCTACTCCTTCCCTTTGTTAAGTCTAGTTCCTTCAATTGTTCATTGTACAGTCTAGCCTGCAGACCCCTTATCTTCTTTGTTGCTCTTCTCTGCGCTCTTTGTAGAGTCTTACTTTTTTTCTGGTACCATAATGTCCAATATTTGACGGATAGAACCGAGGAAAAACTCAAAAATCTGCTTCTGAGAAGTAGGAAAAACCCTACTTTTAGAAATTCTAATCTGGGATTCCTCAACCCGGTGTAGGCCAGGTAAGGTCCTTGGTGCTCTCTGAGCTTGGTGGTTTTCTTGCCAACGTTTCAATACCACACTAGGTGACATCATCAGGGCACTGATCAAGCCCAGAGAGTACCAAGGACCCCACAGTCCAACCCTGAGCTTCAAATATTCTCTTCTCTCAGTACACCATGCATGTTGGCCTTAACATTTCTAGAAATCTCAGCTGACCTTTCTACCCCACACAGAGCGCCAGAGTTGTGGAAGGCCACAAGAGAGATCCTTGGTCTAATCCAGTGCCCTACTCTTAAATATAAATCTATCATATCCTAGAAAGCATGGAATCGGTGAGGCGAATCATGAGGTGGTCATGATATATTTTTATTTATTTATATTTGTCAAAAACATACATAGTCATATAAAAGTGGGAAAACATAGAACATGAACAAGAAT
>JANHJO010001900.1:146307-159766 GCA_032468235.1 Pseudoxyrhopus heterurus | reverse complement strand
CCTTGGAGCTGGTGGGATTCGATCAGCCAGACTGCTGATCTGCAGTACTCTGTTCTAACCACTTGAGCCACTGCAGAACTCAACCCTTTTAAGCCAATTATACCATAATGATTAAAATTAATCATCAAAGATTAATTAACTAAAGATTTAATTGGTTCAATGTTATAGTGGCCATTGAAGAAAGACGAAAGCCAGATAATGTCCAGATAAATGTATCTGGGTATAAAAATGGCTAAATAGGAAAATCACAAATGCTCTCTCAGTCTTTCCAGCTGTTTTGAATAGCTAGCATGCTATACTGTGATTATGGTATTGGACAGACATTGGGAGACATGAGTTCAATTAAGAATTATTGCTAGAGAAAAACATGGTAGAGAGAGAGAGAAAATTATGTATACTGTCTGTAGCTACAAAAGGTAGAACACAAATGTAACAAAAAATAATAATAAATTTCAGTTTGATTTGTCAGAATCTCTGACAATCCAACAATTAAACTTAAATATAATTGCCGGCATTAATAATAACATAGCTATGGAAGTTCATTGACTGACTTTGGGCAAACACTATAACTCAATCAACTCTACATTGCCCAGTCATTCTTATGGGAGGAAAATGGAAGGAGTACTGTGTCTGAACTCTGGAACGCCTGGAGAAATTATAGGATAGAAACTTTAGAAATAAACTTGAACAAACAGCAATCAATTTAAACGAGCTAAGCAAATTGATGCTATGAGCCAGATAGAATTCAGCTCAGCAGACAAGCTGATGCTTGCATGACTGATAATATTATAATGATATAATAGAATAATAAAGCTTTTCCTGCCAGATGGCACTCCAGGTGTGTTTTTAACAAACACAATAAAATAAAACCATTTTAATAATTTGGCAACAATTATTTAAAAAGAAAGGAAGTCCAGAAATATTGAAACATTTCATTAAAAAACAAGTAACTGCACTGAAAAGTTCTGGTCACTGTTTAGGGGATTTCTCTGTATACTTTCCTTTTTGTTTTAATTTATATTTTTACTCTGTTCTAGGTTGTCTAGAGTTTAAGAATTGCAGACACATGACAAAAATGTAAATTAAATAAAGACTCTATCTTACATGTACTGTATTTCTAAAAGATATGAGGGATTGGTTTCCAGAAACCTTTCATGTGAATAAGTCTCTGAAGGTCAGAATATGCACAGTTAGAGCAAAAGGTAGGTATTTACAAACGTATTATATGACATGGTGAAAGAGGAGGAACCATCATATAACTGTGAATTCTTTCTGTTTAAATTAATTCTAGAAGCATCACTGATGTGCTATTCGTTTCTCATGAATACAGACCTTAAGTTACCTTAGAAGGCAAGACAATCAAGGGAACTCATTCGTGTAGCAAAAATAATAGTAACATAATGTTCCTTCAAGGATGTCTCTCCTAAGATTGGACTGTTCCCTATTTAGCTTTCACAATGCAAAGTGAAGGTCAACATTTACTATCACTTCCCATGATGTTTTTCCAGTGATACCAACAAGACAAACAGAACTGATGGACAGGTTTTAGCTATAGAAACGGAAGAATTTAAAGCAGGATTCTGTATCTCCCACTAGTGATGCTAACAAGTGTGTGTATGAGACTTAGGCAACAGCCTCTCTCCTCCACTAGTTCTTTTTCCCACATATATGCCAGCATGTACACGGAGATGACTTGCCTTCGACTACTGGGTCCTACGTCATGTTTTCTGAGAGAAAGGAGAAGTGAAAACTTTCCAACTTATTTCCTGACAGCCTAATCGTTTTTTAAAAAGGAATATGGATGTATTTTCTCTGGGGTATTACATTCAGGACTGCCCTAATCCACCTATTCTTACTTAGCAGATGGAGCAGAGCAGTGTATAGAAAAATGAATGTGCTGCTGCTGACATTTAACAGAGGCAAAAGCCTGATAACAATGTTTGTACACAGGGATGATTAAACAGGAAAATCAAGATTGCTCTTTCATTCTTTCCCAATGCTCAGAGCTATAATTTCATTTGACTTGTCAGAGTGTCAGGCAAGCACGTCTTCCTTTTAACCTATTTCAAACTAAAACAATTTAACCTCTGTTCATCTAGATTTGTTAATCCCACAGGGGAAATGATACAAAGCCCACAGCAGGCAATCAGCACTGAGCTGGGAATGTTCAGGTCACTTCCCTGCCAGAGGCAAGAGGATCTACAAAGTCCATGGACCAAACTGTAGCAGAGTTAGTCATCAAGGGGTAAATAAGTGATTCAGTGAAGCTTCACAAAAAAACAGGAACATCCATTAAATGATAAGCAATGTGCATACCATGAAAAAAAACACAGTGCAATGAATGGCATGCTATCATTTGGAAAGATATTTGAAAGAGGTCCTAATTTACCTTTCGTCTTATTTAGAAAATGTGACATTTTTGTGCCAAGCAACTTGCCTTCTATTTTTTGCAGTTTCTAATGATAGTTATATTAACAGTGCAATGCCTCAGGATTCTCTTTCACATTCCTTCCAGCAGCCTTCTTCCAAATTGCTGCCCTTCTGATATGTCTGAATTACAATTCCCATCACCCTAGCCAGTCATTAACATGGCAACTGGGAGCAATAAGTATTGAGGCTGGGGGGAAATGTCTTCTCTCTAGTTTATAAATTTGATTCCCAGATCCTGAAAACTGTTAACAGTTAACTATTAACAAAGATCAGTGGCTTTATATTTATAGTACTTGTAATATCTGTTCTTGTTCTCATAAATCTTCAGCAATTACCTAGCCTATTATTATAGGAAGAGAGTTATGTTACTGTAGCCAACAGTCAGAAGTCTGCTAGCTCTTTTTCCAATTAATAAATTTTATTAAAAGACATACACTTTCATTAATTATTGCTCAGTTCAGCAGATGTTCTTAAAAGACCATCTTAAAAGACAATTGTTCATGGGCTGGTAACAAATCGCCATGGGTTGGCATTGATTGATTATCGATCTCCGCTATTCACCTATTCTTATCTTGGATGATAGAAAAATTTACTGGCATGAATTTGGCTGTTCCCCATTTTCCTGCCTTTATAATACTGAGTCAATGTCAAATGCTGATGTGCTGATTATGCATGTGCAATATGTTAAAGATACAATAGTTGGCAAAATGTAACAGATTTTACACACATTATAGCTGTTGGGGGGAGGGATTAGAGATATTAATAGGACTGACTTAAGCCTATCACACTCATGCATTAGATATAAGATAAAGGCAAATCATTGAAACATAGCCAAAATGTTATCAGCCCACGCTTAAAACACAAAAGTTAACCAAGATGGTTTGTCCAGTATTTCACCTTGGTTTTTTTTAAATGCTTGTTTAGTACCTATATTTCAGAAGGAAACATTTTTATTCTAACTACTTAATTGCTCTTTCTTTTTAAATAATTATGTGCCATCAAATGGTTGTTAATTCTTAGCAACTGCATAGATACAGCACATTTTTTTTCATGACAAGCTGTGCCTAACCTGGTCTTTCAGGTCTTCCAATGGAGCACCCATTGCTCCTGTAGCTGAGCCTCTCCACCTTGTTGCTGGTTCTTTATGACTGCTTTATTCAATTGCAAGTCAGCAAAACTTCACAGTGTGCTTCCAGATAGCGTGGTGATCAAAAAAGACTACTTTCTCCAAAACAGTGTTGAAGAAGGGAAAGAACTCACAGGAGCAAAGTTTGTCTGAGTCACAACTCTTAGTACAGTAGTAATTTAATCAGCTATCGAAAGGCATGATATAAGAGGAAATGATCAAATTGTCAGGTGAAGCATTAGTGGCAACTTGTAAAGAGTAGCATAATGTGGGTGCATGGTGCATCTGTATGTGAAATGTTATCTGTAAAAATTGTATAACGTTTTTTCCCTACAGGCACTGACTTCCTTTGAAAAATGCCTCAGTATAAAACCATGCTGAATCATGTTGATGAGCAAAAGCGAACCACAAGCATACAGTCACCTCAGAAGGATTGACCCAAGGCCAATCTGAAACAGTACTGAACAAGAATGGACCTGCCTCCACTATCAAAAGCTGCAGTCTCCTTATACAGTATATATATTTTTTTCAATCTATCTTACTGGCTTATAAATGTGTAAATAAACTTTCCCCACAAACCTGCCTGGGAACAACAAGACTTCAAAGGTTGTGATGACTAAGATGTTAATGCAGCAACGTAACAAGCAGTGACTTGGAAAATGTAGCCAAGATGCTAAAGCTGTTTTGTTCTGGGTGGGATATGTCACTCTTGACATGCAAAAAGAAAAATAATACCTGGACTTTTGAAAATGCAATGCCGTAAGCCATGAAAAAATTGACTTATCTACTGCCTGAGGCCACAACCTTACCCAGAATTAAAGATACTAGATGTGTTGGACTATAGCTCCAACTAGGCAGCTTTGCCAATTATTGTGCTTGCTAGATTGAAATGCTGGAATACAAAGGTTTTAGAATATGTGGACTATAAGAAACAACTTTAGCAAATTTCCCTTCTGTAAAATCACAAAAATCACATTTCTTTTAAGCCAGGAAAAAACAGGAGCTTGAAAACCAGGATGAGAATAAATATGAGGCCTTAGCCGCCTAAGGAGTTAGACATTGCAACAACCTCTCAATATAGATTTGTAATAAAGTTTGTCCTTGAGGTAACACACACTTGTCCCAGCATACAGTAGTGCTGCCAACTTTTCTGTTTCTTTTCATATAAGCCAATATTAGAGATACGTTGGAACTTGCTACAGGTACACCACATACGAAGAGAACCCAAAGAGCATTTCAAGAATTCACATTAGCTTAGACATGAAAGACCTCAGGTCCACAACTTATCAATCACTCAAATGAAACTTCAATTCCCATCCAGCATTAATACTATTTTTCATTTCCAGGTTTGCTACCAAGCAAAACGTATCAGATGTTTGTGCACTTCAAAATCAGCACATGAATCTAGGATACAAAGAGTAATGATACTTTGGACATCCATCTAGCAAGGGGGAAATAGCAAAATTTTAAATAAAACTCTCCTGGTTCCTGTGGTAAATCTTTGTTTAACAGAGCATCCTATTTGGACAGGCAAATGATGAAATGCAACTGGAGATAATAGTCTTCAGTGTATTTTCTTCGCAGTATTAAAAATCTGAATATAATGTTGCCACCCAAAGTTATGCTGCTTCATTTAGCCCATATATGTGCAGCTTTCCTATAAAGAGAGAAGATCCATTTCTTTGGAATTCCATATGACATGCAAAGGTTGTTCTGTAAGTCTTAGCACAGTGGAACTTCCTACAGTACATCTTTCTGTAGTATGTATTCCATATAATTCCGTAGACTTTGGTTCTGAGGAAACAGCAAGGTATTTGTGACAAAAATAATGAACTGTCTAATCAAGCCACCAAAAATCAGAATTTCTACTCTATAACTATTCATGTGTATATATTGTAAACATGCCTTGCTCTAGGTTAAAATGTAATTGGTTGATTTGCTGTTTAACCTGTTGTGTGAATTTAGCAAGTATATTTATTTTGTACCTCAGTGGATTGTGCAAAGACTAGCAGTTGGTTTAATTCAGTAAACATTATTCATTTGGCTTTGGATTAGTATGTTGTACAAATAAAATTATAATGATTTCTCATTCTAAAATGAGAAAATGTATTTTTTTAAAAAACTTTCAGACTGGGGCATTCTATTAACTTCATTATGACCCTTGCTACATAATGTGGAGTGACTTAATGCTGTCATTTTGATCTGGTTCTTCTTCACATAAAAACAAGAGAGTAGAATGTGTGTATTTTTCCCATTCATTAGAATTAATTTTGAATCCTTGTAATGGTAGTTTATATGATAATACTCTTAAGTATGTCACAGACTATATTTACATTTTTAAAAAATAACGGACAAGATGCATATGTTGTTTGTAAAACTCACTTTTTATCTTTATTTAAAGAGACATCTACATGTACACATAACTCTATGTCGCTTTCTTAGGAATAAGCCCTATTTTGCTTTTGATCTTTTTTTTCCAGACTAATGCTTTAAACTAGTACATGAACAAAATTAAGATAAATATATTTAAATCATTCCGTATATGTAAGCTTTTTCTGATTAGCATCTCCCCCCTTTAGTTAAAAAATTGCTAATCCCAAATCTCTTATTTTTCTTTTTAAAGCAGAAAAATTAAAAATTAGAATAAAAGTGGCATTTAAAAAGTCATATTTCAGAAATGTCATGAACATAAAACATTGAGACTTCTCTCCTGAGTAACATCAAGAGTCAATTTTGTCTCAAAAGATTTAGAAATACAAAGCAAAAACTGCAACAATAGAGTATATTTGAGCTTTCAACAAAAATAGGACAGCAAATCAGGAAAGATATTGAAAACTTTACACATTTTATATTAATAGCTAGTTACCCCAAAATCTTAAGAGCTAAGGAATTCAGCAAGATTACAGTAGCCAGGAAAATATTTGATCCCCAAACTTGTAACTGCATCTTAAAGCCACAATAGCGTAAACTATAAAGAATGCTAAAACACTAGGCCAAATGAAGAAAATGGAAATGTACATACTCAGCTTGATGAGTTATTAGAATATTAGCTGTATTTGAATAAACAAAGTAATTTAGTAAACTTTCTGGTTGAAACAGGTCTGCCAGTCCCTCCTAATTAACATTAATTAATGGTATCTCTGGACTACTAAAAGCCTGTATAAAATTGCTTTAGGATCTGCTTACAAACTTAGAAAGAACCTCATAAACCATATTTCTGCTTTGCATTTTCAAAGGGAATCTCCACAGTTCACTACAGAAATATCCAATACAAAACTGTTGCATTCTGGTGTACATGAAAGACTGCAGGTAGATGTGTGCAAAATCCATGTGTGTGTGTGTGTGCGCGCACGTGCATACACACACACACACATCCATTTTCCTTATAATTATTCAGGTACTAGCACTGAAAGTCTGAACCCAGGTTCAGACATTATGCTAAGGAATAATATGGTTTGCTTATTTATAATTTAGTGCAATGTGTAAATACATCGTTTGCATAATCTTGGCTTAAAGCTATTTCCAAGACTCCATTCTAAACATCCTCACAATTCTGCTAGTTGTTTATTTGTCTGCTAATACCTACCAGCAATGCAATGAGTAAATGTGTTTAGTCACTCTTAAGATTCCAGTGGCTGAAAATTTTAGAAACCTTAATCAGAATGAAACAATAGATTTATCAATATTTAAGACTCAATTTGACTTAAATTTGGCAACTTTAAAAATGGGATTCCATAAAAGTCAAACAGGCTTTGCAGTATACACGACATGACATACAGAAACTGATTTCTGGCATGCTCGGTTCTATGAAGCAGGGCCTTTTCAAAAGGGAGGAATAACAAAAGCCTCTCTTTCATGCAACTAAAGTATACCGGTAATTCAATTTTTGGGAATTTAACGTATTTTGTTTTATTTTCCAGTTGTTTTTGTTTTGGTAGTGGTTAGTTGTTGGGTAAGAGTTTTGTTTTGTTTGTTTTTATTTTTTTGCATTCAGGAAAGAAAGTCTAATACATTAAATATAAGAATTGTTTCACCATTTCTTGATTACTAGGTTACTGACTTCAATAGCTTCCAAGCCCCAATATAATGAATTGTATACAGGTAGTCCTCATTTAACAATTGGTCATTAAAATTATCAGACCCCCAAAAAGCTATTTATGAGCCAGTTTCAGAGTTCCAATTGCTGTACACAGGCACCCCTTGGTCATATGACTGCATTTAGGGCACTTGGCAACTGACTCATCTTTATGGTCGGTTTATTGCTCCTATAGGAATACATTGATTTACTTAATGACCATAGCATTTAATGATTACTGTACTCAATTAATGTGGCGCTGGCTTAATGACCGCTGCAAAAGAAGTAATAAAACTGGGTCTGATCATGTGGGTGCCTCAACTTAGGACTGTCATGACTTATGATGGAAATGTCAGGCTCCATTACGGTCATAAGTGGAAGAGTACCTATAGGAATAAGAAAATGGAGAGGAATGATTATATAAGTATACTGTCCCAGGCTCAAGAGTTATAAAAATGTGCTGCTACAAAACACAGAAAAATAGATCAAGAATGAATGAACTTGTGCTCACTGAGATGGGCTTACTCCCTAATTAGGTTATCCAAGACTTTAATCTCAACTTCCTATTAGGTAACTATAATAAAAAGATCCACACAAAAGAAGGTCTACACTTTATTTTCAACAACTCCATTTTGTTGGTTCCTTAATACAGTATTTATGAAAGCCACACAAGGACCACTTTACAAGCTTCAGTTGCATGAATACCAGCATAGCTGAAGTTTAGACATCTTAGAAAATATGACAGCAGTTAGATTGTTTTGACAGAACTAATGTAGACATAAGTGGTGACTGAATTTTTTTTTTCTAGGAGAAGAAACAAAATAAATGTTGTTGCTTCAAGGGCCACAGAGACTTTTAAATACAAAAACAGAAGAGCAGGTCTCATTTAAGGAACTATATCTCAACATTTGGTAAAAATATATATTTTTAAATAGAATAGAAAACCAAATGTCTTGTTTCAATCTAAATTACCTAGATGCTACAAGCTGCCTGAAATAAAGCAATTATAGCTGTGGGCTTTTTAATTGCTTTCCCTCTACTGGGTCAATGATTTTCTGTTGAAATGCAGGGTTATAAGGCACATTTTGTACTAAAAAAGGGAAATACGCATTTATGATGTAGAAGAATACACATTTGTGTAAGACTGCATTCCTTTGCATACTTATCTGGGAGAAAGGCTTCTTGAATGTAGTGAGGCCGATTTCTGAGCAGACGTATAAGATTTCGCTGTTTCAGCTTAACTGAGCTGTGTACAATTGTGTTTTTATAACCTAAAGAACAAATTCCACGCAGCAAGATAAAATTCAATATAACAAAGATAATTGTACAACAAATAAACTACAGACATAAACTGTTCTCATACTGCCTGCCAATTTCATCTCATTTTCTTTGTACTCTTAATCTAGTTCACTAATTAAACTTACTTTAATTTGGAATCAGATCCAAGACTGAGTGTTTTGACACTCCTGTTTAACCTGGATATTTCTCTTACCTTTAACAGCACATGGATATTTCTCCTACCTTTAACAGCATGCAAGACTGTGGTAGCTTACTTTATCATAAGAATTAGTTGCTGGATGTGATCCAGCAGCAGTTTAACATCTTATTATCATCATGTGGAAGTTACTTCATGGAAAGCTTGTTTACCAGCCAGCTTTAACTTACTTTGTGTGAATCTGGCACCCGAAGATTCAATGTAAACAAACAAACAAAAAAATCACTGAACCACAGTACTGCACTTTGCTTAGCAGGTGAAAAGCTTACATAAAACATATTTAATCTAGAAAATCTAAGCTTTAGAATTGTCTGCTGCCAGTGATGTATGCACACCCTGTGTCACTGACCTTGGGAGAGACCGCTCCCATCCAATTGGTTTCCACTGTAGAAGTTCTTTGTTTTCTTTGTCTGACTTTTTAAAGGCTTTCCCTGATCTCTTTTGTAGTTCTTATCACTGTTCTCTCCAGGCACCAAAATGACTTTAACAATACTCCCCTCCAGATGGGAATTCTCTAAATCAGAAGCTAAAGTACTTTAGGAAATCCCTTTCCATAGACAAAACACTTTCCAAAGCAGGATTCTAAGCCTTTTGTCCTGTCCTGAACGAAGTATTTCTGATTTGTAATGGAAGGGTGGGTGGGTGAAGGAATGTTGTGTTGAGGCAAATGTAGTCTGTTTTAGTCCACTAAAGCCAGCAGTCCAGTCACATCCCAAACCAACAAATAAATAAAAGTTGCACAACCAGCCATTACTGCTTGTTCACTTGACTTTTATTCTCTCAAACTCACACACAGTTCAAATTTCAGAAAACTGGACTCACAGCCATACAGTATTGATAGGAATTAAAAAGATAACAGCAAGAGACATAAATCATAAAGTAATCCAGCATGCAACTCTGCACGCTCTGCCTCAAAGATTTAATTTATTCTATTGATTTCAATAGATTTTAACCATGTGTTATTGAGCAGGAGACTGCTTTCATCCTTTAGCTTTACAAAGACTTTTTTGAATTGTTCTACATCTATATATCTGTCTGTAATCTTAGGCATATTTGCTTTGGACTAAGGCTTAGAACTTTCTTTTGAACGAAGAACTTTCTTTTGAATGAATAAGAATATGAATGCGCTGCAAACATTTTTCTTTTGGCTTCCTCTGAGAGTTCAAGAAAATAATTCCTCCAAAGAGAAAAGTACTGATTACTAAGAAGTGAAAGCGCTCCCCTGAAAGTAGAAGAAATAATCAGGTCAGTATGCACTCTTCCAAAAAGATGCAATGCTAGGCCAAATGGAGTCAAGAAATCTATTTCAGTATAATTCATTTAATTCTCTAAGATATCTCAAACTGCTTTATCCTATAGCCACCAGGATCCTATAGCTTCAGCACAACAGCAAATTAAATAACCTCTAAGCTCCTCAAAAATCAATGGGCTTCAGTTTACTCAAACATGTGTTGGAAGGGGAAAGCTAGATATCTGTTATTTTTGATAGATGTTAAGGGCTTTCTTGCTGACCTGTGTCAAGCTTGAGATTACTATCATTGGTGCCTTTATAAAGATGATATTCTTCTACCATTTTTTAACATTTATCACAGAATCAGAAATATTGTTTTTAAAAATACAACTTCAGTGCTCAAACATGTTTTTCCTCCTCTCTCCTTATCTCTTTTCCTTTTGTGTCATGTCTCTTAAATGGTTCTTGCCCTCAACCTTACAAATTCACTACTGATCATTTTTTGGATTTGGGATAAATATTTAAAATAGAGACTCTTCGAAGAAGAGAAGATAGTATAGATGCTATACATGAGAGACCTTGAATAGTTGTGTAGCATTACACAATGAAAACATTTTATTTTCTTTTGAAAGGTTAAACTTAAAGGAACACTGAAGAGGGGTTAAATATATATACTTTAGTTTTACAGCATTAATTATATGGAAAGAAACAATTATGCATTACTGTCAGGATTCAAAGATTTTGAGTATACTATTTGCAGCTTTCAGTCACCTATTCCACTACTGTTTGCACAACACAAATGATTTTAACCAAGGGAAAAAAATAGAAATGTGCATGTAGTTTATACAGGACTGAGTATATATAAGAATGCCCAAAGGTATGGTAAAATAAGATGGTGGTTTTGCCTGTTTTTTATGTGCACTGTGGCTGCCACAGCGATTTTTTTTTTACCATATCACTGTGTTCATCTTTTTTAAATGTATTCATCTTTTTGTCAGAAAAAAATAAACTCTTATCACTCATTTTACTTAAACCCATGCATACCACAGTTGCTTAATACTGTATCCAATAATTACCTATTCCATACAGTCTAATGAAGTATGCAAATGGCCACAATCAGTAAAGTTTAATCCTTGTCCTTGTTTAATTGTTATTCCATCTTTTCTCCAAAGCTCCCAAGATTTTTTTTATCTTCATTTTCTATTCATGAAAGTACTATGAAGTAAGCTATCTATCTATATTCATTTATTATTAATTAATTATATTGCTAAATAGATATGTTTTCTGGGCAGCTTACAATACAATAAAAATATAAGAATACATTGCAGCATTAAAAAACATCAATAGGAAAAAATAACAACAATCACCTCAAACTTTCAAGCAACACTATTGATATGATAATATCATATCAAATTTTTAAATAAACATTTTCACTTGATGCTTGGAATTGTACAGAAAAGAAATATTATTTTCCTAGTAGCTTCTAGCTAGATCTTAGTGGAGAAATCCAGAGAAAGGACTTGAAGTCTTATTTCTTGATTTTAGTAGTAATTGTGCAAATGGAATAGGTTAAAAAAAACTGTAAGGGACATAAAATCATTTATTGAGCTTCATAGCAGAGGCAGCCCCAAACCAATGCTAGCTATTGTACAATGCTAGGCTCTGTTAAATTGTATTTCTATATATTTTAATATATATCAGTGTTAAATTTATTAATCAATTTAATTATTATTTTGACAATATTTGTTCATCTACAACAAAGTTTCCCAACCTTAGCAAATTTAAATGTGGAGTTCAAATCCACACATCTTAAAGTTGCCAACATTGAGAAACATTGATCTAGTCTACATTATAATTTATCCCTGGAGCTCACTTGGGAAAAATTCTGTTAAGATTTATTTTTGAAGTACTCATAATTCTTGGAACGGTTAAGTTCAACTGTTAAATTAATTTTATTTAAATAAAGTGCATATTCCATAGAACATATCTTTATGGAGCACTGGCTTATTGTCAAAAAATCTCATATCCTCATAGACCACAGGATAATGAAGTCTTATGGTAACCTCAACTCTAAATCTGAAATGCTAAAAATGCTCCATAGAACATAAATATGGAAAATTATTCAATCAAATTGCCTTGGATTGGTATGTGGGGCACTGCAGTCCAAACAGAAGGCACTAAATAAAAGCATTTTTATTTCATTTAAAGTAAAAACATATTTATTTAATTATCTGCAGTTATTATGATTGCACTCCCTATATTCAGTAAACCTTGCAGTTGGATGGATATATATATCTGCAAAGTTTTGAGGGACACATGCAGCTCTGGTATCCCGTGTGCAGCTCTGCCTTAAATAGAAGTCTCCTTCACGCATACCAAAAGAAAAAAAAGATCAACAAAGGATGTGTAAGGTACAGCCCAATTCTTCAGGCTGGGGGCGGGGGCAGAAATTGTCAACATCTTCAGACCTGTACCGATCATGATAACCCTTTTTTAGCCATTACCCATTTTCCATAGCCATGTACAAAACTAAGGAAGAAGCAAAAATAGCCTGGAGAGCAGAAGAAGGAAGGCTAGCTGCATTGAGCGATGTCTAACGTACAGTGTTTACCATAAGTTTTTTTTCTCCTTAAAACAATCCCTATCAAGTGAAGGGATCTACATTCACCTTGAATTCCCTGATAAAAAGTTCTTAAAAACAAAGAGCTTGAATGGGCAGAGGTGCAAATGACTGCAGCTCCTGAAGTCTGGGTGCCTTTACAGATGAGCCAGAAGATTACCAATTCTTGGGTGGAGCTGCTTTCCTGGTGCATTTTAACCCTTTTGTATACAGGATTTCTCTCTTTCTCTCTCTGGCAGATACTTCTTCCCTACATCCTATTACTGTATCACCCTGTTTTGTTACCCTTTCTGTTTTCTTCCCTTCTTTTCAGTAGTTACATCTTAGCACATTTCCATTCAGATTCTTTTATGGGGCTGTTTCTCTCAGAGGGAAGAAAAAAATGTGTGCATACATACAGTGGGACAAAAAAGTATTTAGTCAGCCACCAATTGTGCAAGTTCTCCCACTTAAAAAGATGAGAGAGGCCTGTAATTTTCATC
>JANHJO010001900.1:127722-140447 GCA_032468235.1 Pseudoxyrhopus heterurus | reverse complement strand
GCGGGCGGGAGAATTCTGAGAGCTGAAGTCCACAAGTCTTAAAGTTGCCAAGTTTGGGGACCCCTGACATGGGGGAAGTAAGCAGGGGGGTTCTACAAGGTTCTGTCTTAGGCCCAGTACTCTTCAATATCTTCATAAATGACTTAGATGAGGGAATAGAAGGGAAACTCACCAAATTTGCAGATGACACTAAGCTGGCAGGAATAGCCAATACACCAGAAGACAAGCTCAGGAGACTTGAATAATGGGCCCTATCCGACAAAATGAATTTTAATGTGGAGAAAAGCAAAGTTTTACATTTAGGCAGGAAAAACTAAAGGTATAAGTACAGATTAGGCGAGACTTGGCTCAAAAATAGTAACTGTGAGAGGGACCTTGAAGTCCTAGACCTAGAGGATGATCATTTGAATACGAGCCAGCAGTGTGCAGCAGCAGCCAACAAAGCTAATACAATTCTGGATTATATAAACAGAGGCATAGAATCAAAATCACATGTAGTATTAGTACCACTTTATAAAACCTTAGTAAGACCACACCTGGAACATTGCAACCAATTTTGGTCACCACACTACAAAAAAGATGTTGAGACTTTGGAAAAAGTTCATAGAAGAGCAATTAAGATGATCAAAGGCCTGGAAACTAAAATATATGAAGAATGGTTGCAGGATTTGTGTTTGGCTATTCTAGAGAAAAGAAGAACTATGGGTGACATAATAGCTGCAATATCCCAATATTTGAGGGGCTGCCACAAAGAAGAGAGGATCAAATTATTCTCCAAAGCACCAGAGGGCAGGACAAAAAACAATGGTTGGAAACTAATCAAGGAGAAAGCAATCTGGAATTAAGGAGAAACTTCCTAACAGTGAAACAGCTTGCCTTCAGAAATTGTGGGCACTTCATCACTGGAGGTTTTTAAGAAGAGATTGGACAGCCACTTGTCTGAAATGGTATAGGCCGGTCTCCTGCTTGAGCAGGGGGGTGGACTAGAAGATCTCCAAAGTCCCTTCCAGCTCTATTCTATTCTATTCTTATTTTCATCAGATACAAAGACAGAAAATAGCTGAGTCTGTCATATCAGAGAGATTTTCCCATACTGGACATCATCACAAGTTCGCCAAGAATGAGGTTACTTTAGAATAAACAAGTTTAGTGGTATGAAAGTAATCCAGTAATCCAGAAAGTAATCCAGTAATCCCAAACAGAGGGGAGATTGCTCTGTGGTGTCTTAATACTTACTATAACCTCCCTCCCCAAAATACACACATTTAAGAAAAAATGCATGCACTGAGGGATAAGGTTGTACTACTGAAAAAATCAACCATGAGAGTGCACTCCTAGTTTAGCCATGGTACTCTTGCCTTGCCTGCTACCTATTTTCATCCATGTGAACCATGTACATGAGGGAGCCCTTTCTTTTTTGCAGCAAAAAAAGTGTTTTATGTCACTTTAAGTATACATTATCAATTCACAAAAGTATGCACAACGATACAATTGTTACTTTTCAAGGAGTCACAACGTTTTTTCATTAAGCAAGAATGGCTTAGAAAGGGAGAGTTGTGCGCACAACCTTGCCTGGTCAGTATGTCAATCCACGCGGAGTTCTACACTACACGTCAGGGAATAATGGCACCTGAGTTCCAGAAAGAAAAACACACCACGCAGAAGGCACTCTTCAGGCATTCAACTTTTATATATAGTAGTCCTAATTACATAAAGTGTGCTGCTGCTGTAATAAAAGAGAATGCTGCTCTGAAGTTCAATCAGAAAAGAGCTGGAAGGGGCCTTGGAGGTCTTCTAGTCCAACCCCCTCCCTGCTCAAGCAGGAGACCCTATAACACTTCAGACAAGTTGAGCCATTTATTTTATTTAAAATTTTAAGAGATCTGCCCTAGAAGGAAGCTAGGCTGCAAAGGTTTTACAATTGATCCCGGCACCGGAGTCGTGATAGAAAAGGGATCCCACATAACGAGGGCACCTCAGACCAAGCGTACATAATGAGTCTACAGGTGACTCAATCCCAAGCGTCAATAATGATATAAACGTGATCAAATACCGTATGAACCGACGTCACCAGGTAGCCCCACCTCCCCCCCCCGCTGACCTCGGGTAAGCTCCTCCGCGCCGAGTCGGAAAGAGCGGTGGGCCTGGTGCCTGCGCGTGGGGCGGGTCTTGCGTGCCACGGCCAGGCTACGAGCCGGCGCGTGGGGAAAAGGGGCGGCGCTCCTGGGGTGTCGGGGAAAGGGCGGCGAGGCTGCTGCTGGGCTAAGTGGGCGGGGTGCCGCGGCGGTGGTGGCGGCTGCGCGTTGCCTGGTACGTCAGCGGCAGGATGGCTGTTGCTGCCGAAGTGGCTATAGCAGCAGGAGCCTCCGGTGGCGGATTCGCGGCCCCGGCGGTGGCTGTGGGGCAGGAGGTGGCGTAAAATGGCGTCGCTGCGGGAAGGGGGCAGGTATGGCGTGTCCTGCGGTAGAGTCACTCAGGACAATATCACGGTGCTGCATGTCAAGCTGACCGAGACCGCCTTTCGAGCTCTGGAGAACTACCAGGGGAGCAAGGTGAGGATATCCCCGGATAACCTGGTCTTAGCGCCGAAGTAAGCGACGCTTCGCCTGGGTAGTGGGGTCGGTGACCCTCTGGGATTCCCCTGGAGTTCTAGAGAAGCGCGGAGAGTGAGGACCTTTATTTTAAAAAAAATAGAAAACTAACTGATGGGAAGAGGCAAGAATCTTCCTCCAGAGGCAAAGGCTGAGTGATTTGCCTCATCGGATGGGGCTTGGAGGGAAGAGAAGGTTGAGGGAAAGCAACCGCGGGAGCCACTTTTCTGTTCTCTTGAAGAGAAAGATCCCCTTCAGTTTCCTTCTATGGCTGCCCGTTAAGTCCAGAGCCTTAACTTTTCCTAAAATCTGTTTCTCTGTTCTTCGATTCTTCCTTACGGTCTCTTTTTATTCATTTATTTTTAAAAGAAAACTTTTGCGGGATACAAAGTTTCCCGAGCCGCAGCTGCTTTCAGACAGAAAGATATGAGGGTGACGCTGCCTGGGGTTGATGCCATCTTTTAAAAATGGCATTTACCCAAGAAAGTCGCCTTTCTGGGTGTCGGTGCCAGCTTGTACCTCCGGAGCTGGCCGTGACCAGTGCCGGCCGTTCCCAGATGAAACCGATTCTGCTGAGCTGTCATTTATTTATGGGCTTTGCTCTGCTCCCTCTGGCCTGTCGCTGCCATTAAATGTCTGTGGGGGAAAATAGGCTGTGGGTACATTCGGGGACTGTTTTCTTTTTGTTTTTCTGAAGCGTGTTTGATGGCTGAGTTTTTAAGTGACGATTGTAACACTGACAGATTTATTGTACTTCATTATAATACTGTCAGAAATATTAAATCTTCCTGTCATCCGGACTCCCTTTCCCCATAGGCTTTTTTCTTGCTCTCTCTGTCCCCGGATCCCCATTAGCAGCTGTGAGAAATCGAAATGGGGCCAAATTGTGTCACTTATTTGAAGTGGCATTAACAACTATTCAAATTTTCAGTGCAATATATTTAATTTGAAAAAAAAAGACTACATATTAAGATACATTAGTTTCATATATGAGTGTCTGGGGACACTTGGAGATCAAATCAACAAAAAGTGACCTGTAGGATCTGTGTTAATCTTCTTTTGCAGAAGTAGGTAGGAGAGTTGCTGATCTCTTTTATTATCTTACTGCAGCTTTCCAGTGGAAACTTGAGCCCTCATTTGTGTTTGTTCAAAGCACATTAGAGTTCCTATGTGCTACTCTGTGCCCAGCAAGAAGGATTAAGCTCTAATTAACTGGCATTTTAACATAGAATTTCAAATTAAATTTGCTTCCCTTTCTTTTTGCCTAAGTTCCTTTTGTTACTGGCTTTCTCTTGAGTGTTCAGAGAAATCTTGGAGGATTGTTGAATTGCAGAGATTCTAGGAAGAAGGGAAGGTGCTGATCAAACTTTCTTCTTTTATTTTTTAAATACTCCATTTGCCAGCAGGCTTCTCCCAAAAGGGCTTTCCCTTTAAACCTTCTAAGAGTAATAGATAAGCTGAGACCATAACTAAACCAGACAGAATTTAAATAACAGGTTCTTGACAGATGGCAGACTATTCCCCCATTCTCCACCCTGTTTTCTCCTAGCTGTTCTTCTTGCAGAAAGATGAGTCAGACATGATTTTCTGAGAATTGACCTCTAAATTGTGCCTTTTTGTATGACTAATAGTTGTTTTTCATAATAAGCAGGGTAAATCTAAAATAGTGAACAAAATAAGCCTCCTTCAATGAATCTGGCTCTTCTGTAGTTGTGTGACTGGGTCAACTTTCTTTCCCCATTCAGCAAACTATAGCCACTCTGGGGTATATATGGAATAATTACTGAGTACATCAAGCTTTTTCTCTTGTTAAGCATGAGTGGAAATTATTACTTCTGCCAAATAATCCTTACAAATCAACTTCAGATTGGAGCTTTAGCTATAGCATATGTTTGTTGAAGAATTGAAACTGCAGTTATTCTTATTTTACCATGAAACTTGTATTCAAGAACAATACAGTTTCAGAAAATGCTGCTTGTTCATATAACCACCACATTTTCTTCCCTTTATTTTTTGTAACTAGAGCAGTTTAGCTAGATTTCTAAATCAAATATTTAAGAAGAAAATCAATTTTTACAGTTTACACCATTACAGATACTTTAAGTTTCTTCTATTTCAGCTAAATGAAATATAACATAAAAGAGTTTTCTCCCTCTGTCTTAGAAAAAACAGTTAATATTTGTATCAGGTAAATCTAATCTTATTGTACTAAGTATTTGGTTAGCTTTAAAATTACTATCACTTCATTTCGGATTGAAAATAATTGTCTTCAAATTCCTTTTAACATTTCTATAGTCAAAGGTAACTTGGAGTTATTTTTTTTTGGAAGCAGTTTATTTTGTAGAAAATAAAATATTGAGAACTCTTCATATATATGAAATACTAAATATACATAAAGGTAAAAATTGACTGAATTAATTCAGCAGCAAAATATTCTTAAACATTTAATAGAATAGGAAGAAATAATTCCTATAATTAAAAGCTATATATAGTAGGAATAAATATGAACTAATTTTATTTATTTGTTGTATTGCATTTATTATGGTCATCCATTCTAAAAGGCTTTTAATTTAACACTATTGTAACCAGACATATGTATAGCCAGATCCCAATAAACAAATTATTTAAAGCAATGTAAAAGCTTAATATAAATTCCTTAATTTAGTAGGCCTTCATGCCTGTTATTAATATGGTAAATTGTACTTTAAAGAGATTTAGATGTTAACTGAAAGGGTAACGTTCAAAATAAATGCAACCACTTTTAATATGCTTTATAGGATACTATAATATAGCATAAATAACATAGAAATTGAAACTTTCACATTATTATTGTCTTACAAGTGGGCAGTATTAGCTATCATTTATAGAAACTGTCAAATTTTTAAGCTGTTGAAATGTCATCTGTGTAATGATTAATAAACTAATATTAATATTAATCCATGACAGTTTGTCTTATATTTTACTATCTCTCCTCAAATAAAAAAACTTTTTAATTTCATTTAAATATAGTGATGAGAGTACCTCTGTGATCAACTCTTTTTCTGTTGCTAATCTGTGATCAGTCTTACTATATTAGTATCTAAGCATACATTAACACTATTCTAATTAGCACTATTCTAAATAGTGTAATCATGCTCTTGAAGATAAGCCTCAAAATAAATGCTGTCAGAATTTGATGAATGTCAGGGTTTTTTATCATTTTATAACTATCTGGTAGTTGTGATCAATACAAAAAATACATAGGCATCTGATTTTCTACGTGGACCTCTGGGACCAAATTCAGAATTCTGTTTTTGAGCTAAGATTCCTAAGTAGTTACAGATCAAGCTATCTGAAGAACCACTTACACATGTAGATCTCTGTACTCAGGTATTCAGAACTGTTTTAAATGTCATAGGTGTAAATGTGATAGGCTTATTCAGGGAAAGGAGTTACTCCCTCCCATACATGGGATCAATATCCTGCATTTTAAAATAAATGCTGAAATTGTCATTAAAGGCAATGGGCATGTCTTGCAGCATTTCTGATTTTCCAGTGTAGGATTAGCTATTCACTCACTGTGCATCCATTATTCTATCTGCAGCCCTCCATTAATGTTGCTAGCTATGGCAGGGACAAATCTGTGTTTACTTTTGATTTCAAGTTTGTATGCACATGGCTTCTCTTATCACTAACTAAGGTAACTTCAGTCACTCTGCTCAATTTCCACATATGGCCATGATCATTATTCCAGAGCTAGTCAGAACAGAGAAGCTTCCAAGGAACAGGGCAGGTGTTCAATTGCCCCTAGTCAATCTGTCTGAGCCCTAGAAATTAAGGGAGATTGAAGGGAAATATAAATGTCCACAAGAGGGGGGGAGAAGGAATTATATACCCCCTATAAGTTGCAATACCTGTATTCCCAGGTTTTTTTTAATTAATCTCAAGCTCTTCTGGAAGCCATTTTAGCAGACAAAATGTGCAATCACTATTCAATTACTTTCCAATAGAAAAGCCTGTTCTATTAATGATTGACATATGCAGTCAGGAAAAGAAGTTCATCGTTAACTTTTTTTAAAAAACTTGCCTTGTGGGAAGGGTTGGCTGCCTGTGATTCAGAAATCTGGATTTTTGTATTATTTGTTAAATAGATTTATATAGACTTGTGATTGAGCATTAGATTTTCTATCTAACAACAAAATCTAGGAATAAAGGCAAGAATCTGTATTATTTCTAACTCAAATTCTTAAAAACATTATTTTCTGACTTTCTACGGATTTTATAAAAGTATCCTACAAATAAATGCAGATAGGGTTAGCATTTTTTTACATACATTGCCAAAAGCTGGATGATGCTTGAGAAACGTAGTTATGGCAGTTCTGCACATAATCTACTGCAATCTACTGCAGTGCTGTTGTCCAGTTTCCTAGTGTTTCTGTGATGGAATGTAATCCAGAGTTTCAGGAGAGAGGGACTCTTTCCCAGTTGGAATGTCTGGGAAGCAGGAAGAGGGCAAAGATGGCAACCCCTCCCCCAGGAGTTCACAGAGTGTATCTAATTGTTATTGCAGATAGTTGCTCTAGTCTGACAAGATTCTGTTAATAGCTGAACAGCAATAAAGAACTACTCAGAAGTAACTCTACATGTTGTTCTTGGTTCTTTGGGCCTGATAGTTTGGGTACATACATCTCTATTTGCATTTTAGTTAGTTAAGCATGTAGTTAAGCAAATAGAATTGGAATTGATTGAAGGAACAATGCAATATTTCAGTTCTTGAGTTTTGTGGAAATGTCCATGTAGCTTGGTTGGCAAAAGGGTTTTTGCCAAGGGTTTTTTTCAACTTCCCAATCTAACCTGCATCATGAGTATTTCCTGATAGTCTCCTGTCCAAATATGAGTCAGGCTCCCTGACTGAACAGAATTTATTTGTCAAGAGTAGCCAAGGTCAGCTACTTGCGCCCATCAGCCTGGATTTATTTTATTTTGCAACATTTTTAGAGTGGCTTAAAATAGCACAATCACTTTAAAATGTAATATTAAATAGAGCTGAGCAAAAAATGTGTTTGAAAGCTCTGCTTTGCAAAATGTATTGTATTCGTCTGATTGAAATATCCCTCCTTACAGGATTAAAGAAACTGCTTTGAAATGGTTACTTCAAAAACTGATTGTCTGCACGTAGGTGTCCATGCACAGACAACATTTTTATTGATGCACTGTACAAACCTAGTACTAACTAAAAAGGCCATTTGTCTTGAGATTGGGGCAGTATGCTCTAAATACCAGTTCAAGGGGAACAATAACAGGAGCTAGATATTTCTCATCTGGTTGGCTTCTTTGAGTTTTAAAAAAAGCTACATTTTTATGGGCTTTTGCCTGATCTAGCAGGCTAGAAATCAGTGGTGGGATTCAGCCAGTTTGCACCACTTCGGGAGAACCGGTTGTTAACTTTCTGAGCAGTTTGGTGAACTGGTTGTTGGAAGAAATCATTAGGGCAGAGGGCCGGTTGTTAAATTATTTGAATCCCACCACTGAGACCAGTTATGTTCTTAAATATGCATAGGATTAAACTGTTAATTTATTAAAATTTGTCGTATAAGCAGCATTTCTTTTTTACATTCAAATTAAAGTTGAGTAGAATGAGATATTTTGGAGCTGCAGAAATGTGAGGCTGGGAGCTGCGTGGAAGCTGTGTGCGGTCACAGGTTGTCCACTCTTGTTTTAGTATCCCAATTCAACTCTCTCCACTGGCAGAGCTGCAGGAAGAAGTTGGAAGGATAGAAATATATTTTATGAAGTTTGTTTTCTATAATAAAATAGTAAAAGAGTTTTACTAGTTTGCTGTAATTGAAAACCAAACCTACATTTTCTAGCGTTGCTCTTGAAGCCAAGCCAGATGAGAACACATTTTGGCTCATATACTCAGCACTGAACTATGATTTAACATTATATATATAAAACCGACCTTTAAGTAATGAAGCCCCTACTATCCATTTTCTTATCTCTGTCAGTGGTTAAATAAAGTTGCTTGAGTTAAATTCTAGAAATTGGCCTTTTTGTGGTGAGGAGATAGATAGCTTATACTATAGGTTTGAAGCTAAGGAGAGGGGAGATTACTTTAAACTTCTTATAATTGATGTTTCCTAATATTATAAATTAATTTTAACAATATCAAAATATATTTAAAAAATCATTTTACAGCTATTGATTGGTTGATCTTTTTTCTGAAATGAATTAATTGAGGTGCTGTAGTGTACTTTTTAAAAAGAAATAACTAAATTGGTCTATTTTTGTTTTTCTTATTAGGCTATTTAAATTCTTGGAAAGAATTGTTCAGAATATATAGTTGTCTTAACTGTTTTATTAAGGAAGCTATTTTTTCCAAGCTCATACAGCTAACATTTTGCCTAGCAAAGCAATTACGGATGGGGAGACAGACGGGAATAGCTTCTAAAACTGCTGTAGGAGTCAGGGAAAATATGTAGCTGTGTTAACATTTTGAGAAATGGTGCTTTGTAAACCTACCCAAGTGTTTGTAAGCATCTCTTTTGAAAGATTTGCATTGCCATAATTGTTATCAAAACCCAATTAAAATATTTTTTCTTCAATATATTTCATTAATATGAAAGGCAACAGAAAAATTATGTATGCTGCCCAAAGTCATATTCTATAGGGTGGTTATGAAAATCAAAATTTGGTATGTAGAAATCATTTCTGTTTTATAGTCTGAGCTTTGTATTAACAAAAATTATGGTTCATGAGGGATAAATGGATTCTTTAACAATTAGATATTGCTGTTTTATCATTTTTTGCATTGAGTGAAGAGCATGACTTTTAGTATTTTCACAATAAAGCCATTCTTTCTATTTTATTATATTCATATAATTTCCAGTGGTTTGATTCACAGTTACTGGTTTCCTTTTACCACAATAGATACTGTATATGCAGTTAGGTAATTAGAGAGAGAGAGAGAGCTCTATTTCAGTTTAACAAGCCATTTACTATTTAATATTTTAAATGCTATTCATTGTGTGAGCATTCTAAAACTAATAATATATTATGTGTCTAGCAACTATTCAAATAGATCCTGAATTAGTTAATAGCAAATCATGTAATGTTCTGCTTGTCTTTTACATTCAAACCAAATGAATTAAATTTTATTTGTTTTGCATCGGTACAGTATTTCTATTTTAACTAGAAATACAAATAATGTTATTTCAGAGATTCCATATCTAAAGTCTATAATATTAGAAATTATTTTAGTATATAATTATGCTAAAGTTATGGTATCTCTTAACATACTTCTGTTAAATATGCATTACTTACATAATCCTTTATAATGTTTTGCTAAAATACTTTTTGCTTTTTAAATTTATAATTATCTTGCTTTTTTTCCCTTTAGAACTTAATTCCTTCTCGACCTTCAATACAATTTCAAGGGCTTCAAGGGGTATGTATTTTTTATCAAGAAAAACCTATCTACCTACAGTTAAAGCAGTTTATATTAAGTAATGAGCTACATCTGTTTTAAATTATTTAATGCATTGAATAAGCCATGTATTGTATATTTGAAAATATTTCCTGATTTATAATCTTATTGTCATAAGATTGATAAGTACAATATTTGATATATTCATTTATTAGATTTATGTCCGAATTTTGTCAGACACTAAACATAATGCTTCCTTCTCTCATTTACTTCCAAGAACTCTCTAAGGTGGGTTTGGTTAAGAGTGTGCGACTGGCTCAGTTAACCTAAAACTCAGAGACACCTGGCTGACTTTATTCAACTGGTTCATGAACATTATCTTATCTTGGCAATTTCTTGTTCTTGTTATTTTGGCAATTTTTAATTGATTTTGAATGAATTGTTTGTAAGTTTGAAAATCGGGAGGCAGAATGGCATTGAAAAATTTAAAATTAGTCAAATTTTTGGAAGTTTTGCTATGTAATTATTTCTGATAATTGCTGGATATATCATGTAATATTGGCTTTCTAATATTTACTATTTATACAAGCTTATGCTACTTCTTTTAAATAATTTGTTTATAATACAGTATCAGTTGAAATATTGATCAGCTGGACTGTGAAAAAACCTCATGTCATGTTTGTATTATCCATATGAAAATTTTATCAGCCATATTACTTATTTTTTGACAAATGTTTAAATGTTTAGGAGAAAGAAGTCAGGCATTAAAGGCAATATGGACTCTAGTTATGTATGTGACCAAATTCTTCTTGTATTTATTTTTAATATAATATTGGCAGTTTTATTTCTCTACACTTCTCCCTCACTGCCTAATATGAACTGAAGTAATACTTTAAATAGAATATAGATTGTGACCAAAATTACGTGAGCACAGTTGTACTTGCATGTTATAAGATGTTATAAAGTAATAAGAATTATTACCCATGGGTAAAAATACAGTAAAATGTGGCATGTAAGCATATTCATGTTCATAGGTGTCTATAAATATCAGGTGTATGCATATGATGGCTACTGGTTATTCATTTCTTGTCTAACTGTCTCTTAGCTACCTGAATTTTCTTAATTCTTTTTGGAAATACGGAATAGAAGATGAATAACTTTTGTGAGATGCTTTGAATGTTATGGCTATGATTACTAGAATAAAATTAAATCAAACGCAAAATAAAAAGCACACACATACACAAAAAATCCTGTATTCATGAATTTGCTTTTAATGATATCAGTAATTAAATTTCACATGTATTTTATCCTCAAAAGAGATCTGAGTTATTTATTGCTTGCATGGAAAACTTTCAAACCATTTTGGGAATTTTTATGTATTGGCTTTTATAGCTGTACAGTGCTTTATATTAAGTTTCAGAATTGATTTTGAAGGCAGAAGGGTGTGAATATAACACTTGTCTGCAACTCTTTAAAACAGCTGTATTGTTTCCCAATATTGTGGCAATTAAAGAGGACAGTTTCGTGATTTGGGGAAAGGTGCAGCTGTTTTAAAAAGTTGTAGACCACTCTTATGAGTATTCTTCTATTAATTTTGAATCATCTAATTATTTTCAAAGAGTTGCACAGCCCTGTTGGCTTGGTCTCTATAATTAATAAGGCTCATAGTAATAGTTATAATAATTATTATTATGAATAATAAGCCTCACAGTCAGTATTTTTATTGGAACTGTTATAGAGTGATTAATTAGTTTCAAGGATTGTGTTTAATATTACAGAAATAGTCTTTCATGCTCAAGATTGGTCTGATGGTAGCCCATTCTAATAGTTCCTGGTTCCAGAGTATGATTTTAGTAAACATTTTCTCATTATGTAACATGGGAAAGAGGTAAAGTGCCTATCTTTTTTTTTGGCTTGAACTAGGAAAAAAAAACATGAAACATAGACTATTATGGGGTGATGAACTATGCCAAATTTCATGGTAATCAGTATAGGCTGTTCGATTGTATTTGATCCCCTTATTTAAAATACAGTTTATTAAATTGTTAAAGTACTTTGCACGTGATGAAATTCTCATGATAACTAGTTATTTATCAGGAGATGAAATTTGTCATGTTTCATAGAAATAAGCATGAGGAAGAGTTGAGTTACATACCCTTTTGATTATTGAAACTGCTCACTCAGACTGTTTCCTCAGTATTTATATGGCATTCTTGATTTGCATACCCAGAAGGTTTCAGTCAAGGTGGCCCTTAGCAGGGCCAAATATTGGCTGTTTAATTTTATAGCAGAGTAGATTGAGTCTTGTGCATAACAAGAGTCAAACATGCAGCGTGACAAGCAAAATATAAATAAGTAGGCCAAAAGGGAAAGAAATCACCCCACACTGGTATACTAAACTGTAAATATTCAATACTGTAGGATCAAAACCGAATGGGACTACTACCCCTTATGGAGAGAAATGATATGAAGAAAACAGGCATGTAGAAAGATGTTTTTCATAGAGAAAAATTAGTCAAAATAATTTATTATTTCAGTGGGGTATATTGTTTAAAATATATTGTTTAAAACAAGGTGGAGAATCTCCCCGCCCCTTACATCATCATTTGTCCAAAAGACTGAAATAGATGTAATCAGTGGTGGATTAATCACAATCTATATATATAAAGCAGAGGTTGTAAGTTTGTATGCGCTCTATAGAAATCTTTAATTCAAGCTGGAGATTCCTG
>JANHJO010001900.1:95338-105722 GCA_032468235.1 Pseudoxyrhopus heterurus | reverse complement strand
TCCTTCCGAGGTGGGTAAAATGAGGACCCAAATTGTTGGAGGCAATATGTTGACTCTGTAAACCGCTTAGAGGGCTGTAAAGCACTGTAAAGCAGTATATAAGTCTAAGTGCTATTGCTATATGAGAAATCTTTGCAAATATGTGTATTCAGGAAAGATTAGGGATAGGTTGTTGATACCTCTGATCCTACTTGGTTCCAGAATGCAACCATTTCTATTGTTGGGGTGGTGGTGGTAACAGAACACATGAAGATATCGCTCATGTTGTTGCAATAATTCATAGGAATCTAACGTGTACTTACTGATTCCTGAATTTGAGAGGCTAATCAGAACAAATTCCTGTGCAAATCTATAGGAATGGAAATGTCCTATTTGAGCAAAGGTTATCTTTTTTGTCAGTTAACTGTATCTTATAAAATGCTGTTTAAAATAATTTAATCTTAATTATTTTAAGCGGTTGCCTTAAATTAACTAGTGAAGTAACCACTCTAAATAATGCTGGGAATGATTTGCAACCATCTTTTCAATTTAAACTTTCCATCCCATAAACAAATCATGTTTATTTGCTATATAATGGGAAAGAATAGGAATAATGTTTAATATAATGTTTATTGAAGAAATTTTTAACAAAAAAAATCAGCAAAAGATCCATAAGGGTTTCCAGTCACAGATAAATGTAGTTGTTGATCTTTTTCTAATGAAACAAGTTAATTTTGCCATCTTTGCTAGCTCTGTCAGCTTCACCAACCATTCTTCCATTGTGGATATTTCAGAGTGTTTCAATGTTTTGTTTGCTCATGTAATAGTCTCAGTGTCAACATCCAGTTGAGAATCCACCTCCACTCCCAATACTAATTAAGCAGCAATCATACATAAAAGTAATTTTCCATGGTTCCTTTTCTAATTGACCATCCATTAATTCCTGCAAGAAAATTTATCGTTTAAGTTGAATGTTAACTTTGGAACAATATATGTATTTAAATTCAGAAATTTCTGATTTTTTTCCGAGTCCACCAAACATCATAAAATGACCCTTTAAATCTGAAGTACCTTTATGCATTGTAGACATTTTTCTGAATGATAGATAATTTTATAAATGGTCTATAATACATCCTTTTATAAAAAATGTCTTTTATGTTATAACATAATGTAAATTTCAGTCCATTTAACTACATACAGTATATTCCCACTTTTCCATCACTAAATAATATACAAAGTTCATGTATTTCTAATTCTAAGTTCCTTTTATTTCTCAGCAAAGAGAGGAGCAATATTAACCAGTAAAAACATCCCCTATGCAGTAGTTTACAAGTTTTGTTTAGTTTTGGTGCTTATCTAAAAATAAAAATTCATCCAGAACCACGTTTCTTCCCAAGAGAAAAGTGAGAGGGGTTTTGGAATCAGAACACAAAATAAACTTCTTATCTATTACAGCTCCTAATCAGAGAAGAGGCCTTGAGACAGGCTCGGTTTGGGTTTTCGAGATATTTCTGTGTAACTTGGAAAAATCCAAATTGTAAATTGATTTCTCTGATGTAAACTGGAAACCTGGTGCATCTTAAAGGCAAAAGTTGTCCTCACTAACTTGTACTGCTATGGCACGGATATGATCACATTTAAAACATAGTTTAAAATTGCTTCTGATAATTTCTAATAAGCCTTTGGTCAGATAAATGTGTAGTGATACACATGATGATAATAGGGGTGACTATGGGTCATATTTTAGAAATGCACATGCATGCATTTCATGGTGCAAGAACATCAGTTTGGAGAGACCCAAGTGTAAGATTCAGCCATGAGTCATTACGTGGTGACTTGGGTCAGTCATTCCCTTCTAGCCTAATTTACTTCACAAGATTGTTGTTGTGGGGTGAAATTGGGGAGAGAAATACTATATATGCCCTTCTGACTTCATAAAGGAAAAGTGGGATTATAAATTTAATCAATAACATTAATTACCAGGTGATAAATTAATAGCTGGAACCAGTCCTGCATTCCATTTGGTTGATTTCTTAGCACAGGGGTCCCTAATCCCCGGGCTGCAGCCCATTACCAGCCCTGAAGCTGTTTGGAACCGGGCCAAGGAGGTGGCAGGCGAGTGTGCGCACACACCTCCCCACTTGTGCAAGCAGTGGATGCAAATGGAGCTATGAGTATGCGCTTGCCTGCCATTTGCACAGAACCATCCCCTCTCCACCCCCTCCCGGGACACAACCTGGAAAGATTGGGAACTCTGTCGTAGCTGATAAAATTGCTCTCAAGATAGAACTTAAATACAGCATTCTACTGATAATTATAACATCCGCTTTGCATTGTAGTGTTTTTGCTAAAGATTATCTTCTGCTTTTTCAGAAAGATTCAATGACTAGAAAAAAAGAGAGAACAAAGGTAGTAATTGCTTACTAAAAGTTATTGAACACCAACAACTTCTAGTGACCAAAAATCCTGAATTATGAGCCTTTTATCAAGTGAAAAGTTATAACAAATAATTTATACAAATTTATCACTGAATGGATATAATAGATTTTTATTAACTGGAGGTCCCAATATGGTTGTCTTAGATAGGTTACAAATAGTTTGATAGTCTGTTGTTTAATAATACAAAATAATACTCCAAGCTATCAAACATAACTTCAAACATACACTTTGAAAGAAAACAACAACAGATCGGCCTTATATAACTTAACAACGTAATTGGTGTTTTCTTCTTCCAGTATTTAACACTTCATGATATTGCAACAAAATTGAAAGTGTTACACATCTCATTCATATAACAGATTATTTAGAATCCAAACCATTATTTTAACTGCCACTTTAAAGATTACTGTAATGGA
Source organism: Pseudoxyrhopus heterurus (assembly GCA_032468235.1). Taxonomy (NCBI): domain Eukaryota; kingdom Metazoa; phylum Chordata; class Lepidosauria; order Squamata; genus Pseudoxyrhopus; species Pseudoxyrhopus heterurus. Next base: position 102,888 of record JANHJO010001900.1, on the reverse strand, counting down.
TCCATCTTATATTATGCATTCCCATTTCTCTATATTACTTGTTCTGTGGTAAATTGCATGACAATCTAGCATGATCATCATTTTATGTTACTGGATGAGGGAGAAGAATCCATGAAAAGCAAAACACTAAGCATTCCACTCTTCGTTGCAGTTCTGCTGGATGTTTGTGTAAAATTCCAACATATGTCAAATTTTTGAATAGCTGGAGTGATGCTGTAACTTATGAGAGGCTTGTCTAATAGATTAGGATATTATATGCAGGCTGACATTATTTCTGCATTTGTATTTTTGCCCCTGGCTATTTAAAATTTTGCCATATAACTTACAGTATAAATAGTTTACCAGGGAAAGGTGCTCTTCATTCTCGCTTAAAGCTAATCCGTAAAAAGGAATAGCGTAGTAATCAAGTTTGACTTGGAACATTATCAAAGTATGAAACTTCTATTTTTATAGGTGTTAAAAAGACTTGCACTGCCACTACAGATCCTTTATCAACAAGTGAACTACAAGACTACTTTGTGTAAGTGACTAATCTTGGAGAAAGGGGTGGGACAGTAAAAAAAATACATTTATGCAGCATTACCTAGAGTGATGAACATTTAAAATGTAAGAGTTACCAGGATTTTTATTTCAGAGCTGCACAAAAATGTTGCCCAATTATGCAATTTATGTTATATAGAAAAACTTCTTAGTATACATGCCACCTATCTCAAATACTATTCCAAATTGAAGTGCCTGCTTTTGTTACCACTGGCCTTTACAAAATAACTGTTCACTAAGGCATTTGGACAGTTTGCCAAGCAAAAAAAGTTGGCTTCTGATACTACCCCCTTGACGCTAGTACAGAATTCTGTCATTTTTCCTTCCAATGTGCGTCCAGATATTTGTAGTAAATTATTTTTTTTATACAGAAGGAGCTTTCAAAAAAGAAAATCTAATAAAACTTTTGCAAAAAAAAATGGAATGTCATTTTCTGCTCTTCCCCATGATTTGTGTTTTTAAGTAGCTTGAGTTGGCAAGCTGGCATAACTTTGCTAGTAATTTTAATGTGCTCTTGTCCGGCTTAGCAATGGTAATGCTACTCTACAGGACCCTTATCCTTAGAATGACAGTGCTTTTATATGTCTAGCATATCAGCTACAACTGGCACTGAACCCTGAGCTTTTTTTCACTCCCATTTGGAAACATTTATCTTGCTTTTATATAACATTTTAAAGCTTGCATAATTCTAATAAAGGTAACATTAATGGCAGCGATGGAAGAGAGAGATAAAGAGCTAAAAGTCACTGGAAGTTTGCTTTTATCCAATACTGACAGACTGTTGCATGTTGCTTTTTTATTTCTTACTATCTAGTTTTTTATCCTTGCAACATTATGCAAGGGAAGTATATTTTCTGAAAATAGGCCTAGGAAAATGGCCATTTTTGTTTGTTGGCATTTCTAAATGGGGTATACTAATTTGTAATTGTGTGTGTGTGTGTGTGTGTGTGTGTGTGTGTGTGAGGTGGTGGGGGAGAGAGACTGGCCCAATAAAAAAAAAACCTGCAGGCATTTAAAGACAGCAGAGCAGCAAGGACTAAAAAGTATTGGCAGCAAAGTGCTTGTCATAATGAGAGCTGCAGATAAATAAAGTCCTGAGTGTTCTGATACAGTTGGATAATTATTTCGTTTGCTTTAAATAAGTTGGGCTTTTTATTAACTTTGTCGACCTAGTGTATTCATGAGAATTATTTTTCAGAAGTTAAGTGATTCAGTTATATTAATTCTAGAAAGTATAAAATTTGAGCATATATTCACAGAGGGATTAAATAGTTAATTCTCTTTAAATATTTTGGAACCTTATTTGAATCATCTCAATTGTTAGCTTTATTAGATGGCTTTGTATGTAGCCATGGAAAGAATGAGATATGTCTAAAGTGTAGAAAATAAAATTTAGTTAATAATGATCATGCAATGAGTGTTATGGATTAAGGAATATAAGTGTATTAGATAAGGTTTTGAAGAATTACTGCAATATTTAGGACCGGGCAATATTATAAAAACATTGTTTTTTTATTTGCAACAGCAAATACATAGCAATTGTCTCATATGAGCAACGTCAAAGTTACAAGGATGATTTTAATGCAGAATATGATGAGTACAGAACTTTGCATGCAAGGATGGAGAGTGTAACTAGGAGATTTATGAAACTAGATGCACAGCGTAAACTACTCTCTCCAGGAACTAAGGAATATCAGGTAAAGGTTGCTTTTTCAACTGTTAAAACTCTCTTCATGAAATTCTACCTTGTGGCTAAAATAGTAATACTGGATTATGCAAATGTGCAAGTAGTCAGGTTATTTTTGCTTCTTTCAAAAGAATCCATAGAGTGGATGAATGAACAAAAGAATGAATGATTCCTAAAATGAAACCTTTATAAAAATATTTATTGAAGAATATTTTATTATTAGTGATTCCTACTGTACTACAGTAGATTTCTTTATTATTTGTTTTATTATTTATTTATTTATTGTGATGTTGTAATCTTGCTTTTTTCCTTTAAGGCTGCTGCAAAAGTATAATTTAAAAGTATAATTGGATTGCAAAAGTATAATTGGATTGTATATTTATTTATTATATTTCTGACAATACTTTTAGTAGTCAAAACACTGAATTACAGTGCTGAGTGCAGATGATGTAACAGAGAACAGAAGTCATTTAGTGCTTAGGAATTAGGTGCAAATCGGTTTTTATTTCCATTCCCTTTATAAACTGGAATGTTGTTATTATGGTTTAATTTAATTATTTAGTAACAAAAAAGAACTGGGTAGCAGAGAAATACAATTGAGAGGAAACGGCCCTATCTAGCATGATGGTCAGAAAGATACTTGCTTTATCAAACTTTCTGATATAAAAAAACCTCTTTGTTACAGAAAGGCAGTATCAGTAACGCATCTCTCAGTAAGATTTTTCCTTGCTGTTACATCATGATAGAAAAAGGAACCAATGAGAGATCTCTCATTTGGATTTTTAGACTTTAGATGTAAAACACTCTAACTCTGAGAAAAGAAGTGACAATTTTTGGTAGAAAGAAGGGAAATGTTTTACATACATCGTCTTGGGTCTTCATACTGCACATGTTTTATACACTGCCTTCTTGCTTAGTTCAAAGAAACTGTTAATAATTAAAAGTTATGTAATTTTATTGATTCAATTCCAAAATATGCTTTGCTGCATGCAGGGGTGTGAATGTAGCATCTGTCTACATACTATATACTGCATCCTTCCGCAGGATCATGTGATTGCTGTAAAATCCGAGGAAAAAAACTTGGATTTTTATGCCCCTATGTACACTTTTATGGAATCAAATTCAAAGTGCTACAGATTTAGCTGAACTTTATAGCCATTGAATTATTTTTGCTTCTAGGTCCTTCATGCGGAAGTCTTACAAGAATATCGGAAGATTAAGCAGGTTGGTGTAATTGCTACTATTAAAAATGATACACCATATTTTTAACTTAGCGTTGTTATAGTCTAATTTGTATACCTGTTTGTTTGATCTGATTTAAATCTACTTTGAAAAATATAAAAAAGGCACTGGGAAATATTTAGCTGGTAATATATTTAAAATAGGCAGCTAGAAAAGCTTATGCAGATTGAGAAGCAAGCTCAGTGTAATAGAAGCTATTTTATCTTTTCAGTAAAGGTGGTGGTTTCATGTTATATTGTTTCTTAATCTGGGTAAAAATTTTGTGTTGCTCATATTTGTGGGAAATACAAAGGCACAGAGATAAAACCATACAGCAGCTTCTAGATGCGTCATTTCAGTTCTGTTTCTGTAAATTGTTGCTGAGTTTCAGTAGAGATTATTCGGCTAGAGGGTATAAAAAACAAAGAGGAGGTTGAACTAGTGAAACTTCCACATTGCTAGTATATTTTAGGGTTTGTATATTCTCTGGAAAAAGAGTTATAGAATGCTGAACGAATGAATTTTTCATTCTATTTCTTGTATCACTGTTTGGGGCCATCACTTTCCACTATATACATCTACACACTCATTAGGGGTCTATGTTGATTGCAAAATGTTCTTGCCTAATTCCCCCAATTTACTTCATTATATGCACATTTATTTTCTGAATGTTTCTTCCAAGCTGAGTATTTTCAGAAGGTCTTTTTCCAAGTATATTTTTAGTAATATAATTTTAGATTTTGTATTAATCTGAAATTAAAAATAAGGAGTTTGAAATGGAGAATTTTAGAAATGAGATTTTGATAATATACTTGGCCATATGACCATATGTCCCTTTCTATAAATGATTTAAACTTAAATGAACCCTTTAAATCTGATATTGCCATCATTTTCTTAGTCCTGGGCACAGTATTGGTCAGAGCCATAGAAGGATATAGTTGCCATAGAAACTTTGAAAGAACAAAATTGTGTGAAGCTAACTTAAGTACCGTATATACTCGAGTATAAGCCGAGTTTTTCAGCACGCAAAATGTGCTGAAAAAGTCCTCGGCTTATACTTGAGCCAACTAATTTTCGTGCCTAAAATGAGGCACGCGCATCACCTTAAGCCCGAAAATCAGCTGATTTAGCTACTGTTTTGGCTAAATTGGCTAGTTTTGGGGCCTAAATTGATGCGTGCGCAGCGTGTGCTGTGCCCGCATCAATTTGGGCCCGAAAATCAGATGATTTAGCTACCAGTTCGGGCAAACCGGTAGCTAAAATTAGCTATATAGGCTGGTTTTCGGGCCCAAATTGATGCAGGCACAGCATGCACTGCGCGCACATCAATTTAGACCCCAAAACCAGCCAATTTAGCTACCGGTTTGCCAGAAACGGCAGCTAAATTTAGCCGAAACAGTAGCTAAATCAGCTGATTTTCGGGCTTAAGATGATGCGCGCGCCTCATTTTAGGCCCGAAAATCAGGTGATTTTCCTGCCTAAATTGATGATTTAGCTTATACTTGAGTCAACAACTTTACCCAGTTTTGCTAGGTAAAATTGAGGCCTCGGCTTATACTCAAGTCGGCTTATACTCGAGTACATACGGTATTTGTTAATATCTGAAGGTAGTCAAACCATTACATTGGAGGCAAAGGGGCTGAGAATGAAACTAATGAAGTTGCATAAATCCAATTGTCCCAAATATCAAAAATTTCAGTAGAGGCATGTATGTGTATGTTGTGGAAACAGATAAAGAAAATGCGAAAAATAGGAAAGCCAATTTTATGTAAGTGACCACAAGCAGATCTTTGACACAAGGAATATAAATCTAACAAAGTGACTCCTGCTAAGATATATTTCCAAACAAAATTTTGCTTCCTGTGGGAAAACCCCAGAAATAGCCACATCCAAATCACATGCAAAGTTAAAGAATGTAATTTAAGCATTTAATTTTGTTAAACCCTTTTTTCTCCAATGATATTTGGAAGCACTCAACATTTTTGTATCATGCTTAATGTTTTTCAAATTGTACATAACATATCATATTTTTGTATAAATTCATATTTATTGAACCTCCTAATGAATGCACATAGCAATATGGAAATAGTAATGTATGACTGTCTTCACTCATACTTTAACCATTATTTCTGTACCAGTCAGCATTAACACAGTGAATCATTTTTTCACAAATCCAAGACAAAAATATTTCTATTTCATCTATAAATACATTAAATCAGATAAATCATGAGTGTGAAACCATTAAAACTTTCCTGGATGAAATTTGACTAGATATATCCCTTTCTTTAAATTTCAGAAAATAATATTTTTTACTATTTTGAAATTAATGAATTTATCTTATTTCTGTATTTCTTGTTCGATGTGTGAAATATAGTAATGATATTTTTAGCTGCTTTGGGAGTGTTTATTAAAAATAAAAGCTATGTAATTTGTTTAAAAGAATGATGTTCTGTCAAAAACTTACTTTATTTTTATTTGCTGTTACAGTCTAGTCCCAACTACCATGAAGAAAAGTACAGATGCGAATATCTTCATAACAAGTTGGCTCATATCAAAAGACTTATAGGTGAATTTGACCAACAACAAGCAGGGTCATGGCACTAAGGCTCTGGACCAGAAGATGTGAATAAACTAAAGATTATTTATTTAAAATTCCATACAGCTTATTCTAAGATTTAAAAATAAGTGAACATTCTCTAAGGCAGGAGCATTAGCAGTCTGAATTTGCTGTTTTGTTTATGGTGAGGATGTTGCTTCTCTGCATAGTTGAAGCTGCTTTTTTCTGGTCCCCTTTTCCTTAATTCTTACTTGTTTATCCATGGAAATCATTTTACCATTGGGTAATGGGGATCCAGACTCTATAGTTCTGAAATTGTACACATTTTTCAAATGAAAAATTGTAGTTAAAAAAAGCTTTTCAATAACTATAGGTCTATTTTCTGAATTGTTTTCTTCTGAATGCAAAACTATTTGCCTTAAGTGGTACAGAGTTTTAAAATTTGCACAAAATAAAACAAAAATGATACATTGTTCGGGGAGGGTTAAAAGGTGGTATATAACTATATATATATATATATATATATATATATATATATATATATATATACCGCTATATATATAAACATATCAACAAGAAACACTTATTCCTGTGATTTCAACCCCCACTACAGTGGTTGCCTTATGGTGTTTTCTTATGTACCTGAAATATACTTAATTAATTTTACCATAAGTACTTTGCTTCCCTCTATGTAAAAATGGGGAGCGTTTTGTGGCCTACTATATGTATGTATGTGTGTGTGTGAGGGAGAGAGACAGAGAGACAGAAAGAGAGAGAGTGTGTGTGTTGCATGCATACACAATATGGGGGCAGGAATGGTGCATAGGCCAAACGTTCAGGTTGATGTAACTAACAAGTGTTAGTACAGGACAAATTTGTCAGCTTTCTTACCAGAGATGAATTGATACTCTAAAAATAATTCTATAGTTTGGAGCAAAATTATAAAATTAAACATGTAGGTGGCCTATTTATATACTGCTATAAAAGTATTTTTTTGAAGAGAAATATGCAATGAAACTGTTGCCTACATGAAATCTATATTTAAAGATTTTTTTCCTGAGGATCAGGAATATAACAAAGATGTATTTAACTACAAAATACTGTGATCATCAAACAGCACAAACTTTCATTTCATGGTGTTAATTGGTTTAATTTAATTAAACCATCATTTTATCATGTGGGAACATAAGTTATTTGGTCAAAACTTAGACTTATATTTGTCTTTTCTTTTTGTCTTAATATATTTCTTTCAAAGTGCTGCCAATTGAAAAGGGAAGCATTATGTTTACAAATCTAATTTTTTTTAATGTTTGCCAAAAAATTTGGTAGTATCTTTAATAAACCTGTCTTCAGCATCAACTCTGTTGTCATGTATTGCTTACTAGAATATAACTTACAATAGAATTTGAGTTAGTGAATCTTAAAAAAAAGTTTAGATAATAGTGAGGCAGCACAATTGTAGCCATTATATTTATTTATTTATTTATTTATTTTGTTGCATTTATATGCCGCCCAACTCCCAAGGGACTCTGGGCGGCTCACAAT
>JANHJO010001900.1:56763-68575 GCA_032468235.1 Pseudoxyrhopus heterurus | reverse complement strand
TTGGGTCTCACTCCAGAAGAGGCAGGATGAGGATTTATTTGGGAGACTTCAGGGCTTTAAAGGAGCTTATTAGGCTTTAAGTACTTCTTTTGCCCCGTTATTCCCTTCCCCAAAATTAATAACTTCTAGTGAGAATTACAAGAAGCAGACAAAAATCAAGTACATCCAGAAGGAGAGTTTAAAGCAGGAAGAATATCATACTGCCAGACTGTTTCTTGAAACCAAACAAGAACTTCTGAATTAGGATTAAGATATTGTTTACATTTTAGTGCAGAATATGAGGTGCCTAATTTTGCATTTTCTAATAAATATTAAAATTTGGTAATCTCCATTTTTCATATTTCACAAGTACTTTGTCAATTAAATATATTTGTTGATACTCTTCTCATATTATTTGGTTAAAAATCTGTAATATAAAGAAAACTTGCTGGTAAAGTAAGGACATTAAGATATTTATATATCTTTATATTTATATATAACCATTTGCATACAAAATTATCAAGTTTAGTTCACAAACATAACAGTCATTATGTTAGAAATTAAGGAAAAAATTGATCTGAGTCACCCATTATATCTCAGCAGTTTAACATAAAGTATACTGAAATATTAAGCACTTGCCTTTTCTGCCTTTCCCTCTCCATTCTTTTTCCTTTTGATATTGTGACTTTTCCAATTGCAAACTAGAAAGCAATTATTACCTTGTCTTAACCTATAAACTGCTTTGGCAATCTTTAACTCGAGATTAGACTGAAAAAATACTATAACAACAGCTGAGTGTGTATCAGTGTTTCTTAAAACAAAGCTATCTTTTAACATTCAGCTCATTTTTTTTAACTTGCTCATTTTCCTTTCTGTGGAAACTAACTTTTTTTTTTAACTTTCAGAACAACAATAACTACAGGATGGAATTACCCTGCACCTACAGGATTTGGGATTAGATGAATTGCCTATCCCTTCTTGTTTTCACCCATTGTGTATTTCTGAAAGGAGGCAATACAAAAAATGGTTTTGCTTACTTTCTAGCTTTCAAGACACAGCTTTACCCTTCTTTGATACCGTTAGTATGTCTATTTCTCTGCTAATAAAGTACACATGACAAGAATGAATAAAAAAATAGTATGTTTCTTTTATTGTCATTTGAGCAATTGGTTTATCTCTACTCTCTCTGGGAGAGTTCATGTTTCTGTTTATCATTTCAATTTATGTAGCTGTCCACACATGTGACTTTTTGTGCTTTCTCTTTTTTTGGAATTACTTCTATCATTTACAGCTTTCTTTGAATCCCTGCAATTTTTTCCCCTCTCCCCATTTTATCCCTTATTTAAAAGGCTTCTTGACCTTATTCCAAGGTTTGAGAGCTCCTCTTGTAAATCAGGTCCCATATAATTCTTCAATGTTATGGTCCAGATGATCTCTCTCCCGATTCAGCCAATGTGCATGGCACATAAGGGACAATGATTTTGTCTTTTGATCCCTAGAACTATTTTATGACCACTTATGATAATTGGGCACATTCTAAGAAATCAACAATGAGCAAAAACACACAATGGGAATAGAAATAAATGTCCTAGATTGATGGCCCTCTGGTAGAATGTTTGCAGACTCAGTAATAAAAGTTAATGAAAGTTGAACATCTGGTAGCTGTTCGCCTGTTCCTTCTTATAATGCCGAGGGACACCTGAGATGACACAGCAATCAATAAAATTAAGACAAAAGTGACTTTTTGACATTCTTTGAGAAAATTTGGGGTCATTACTGGGAAGTAATTAAAAAATGCTTAAGAAGAAGTAATTAAGAAGAAATTCTCCAGTCATTTTCCAAGGGCAGAAAAATGACAGCAGCACAATTACAGGAAAAATACAATAGAAAGGGGATTCCCTTATGATTTCATCCTGTAGGATTTAATAAAGTCCAGGAAGCCAGAAAAAGGGCAGATCCTGGAACAATTATTGCACATTGACTAGCATGCAGCTCTTGGTTAAGTAAGTGTGAAAACAAACCATTCCAGTCATAAGAATTTCTGATTTTTGTCCCCTTTTAAAAGAATTTTTAAAACAAATTACTTTTGGCCAGGTTGAGGAGGAGGAGTAGATATATATATATATTTGTCCATCCCTAGTAAATGACATATAAATCCTATGACATTGTTTACTAAGGCTGTGATGTATCAAGAGATATATCTATATTTTAATAGGGGTGACTTCAATTCTGAAAATTTAATTTTGAAAAAAAAGGTGCATTCAAATTTATTACCAGATTTATATCTTGCACCCATCCTGAGAGCCTAAGTAGGTCAAGGATTATAAAATTATAATCCAAGAACTATTAAATGCAATGATAAGCCCGTTACTACTTAAACTGCCCTTTGAACTGTAGTGCTGGCATAAATTACTGCGTATATTATGAACAGCCAGAGTAACTAACAGAAGTTAAATTGTATAAAACCAGACACATCACTGGAAGCTATAATCATAAAACTATATGTGATTTACTTTGGCCATGTTGTGTGTGCAAATTCACTGGAGAAAGTAGTGATGCTAGGAATGGTTAGTGGACAAAGAAGAAGCAAGCAAGCACACCGGCTTGATAACATCAAATCTGATGCAAAGTTGAACATTCAACAATTAAAAGAGGCTGTGCTTGATAGGGTAGCTTGGAGAGCACTTGCCTATAAAGTCGCCAAGAGTCAGATATGACTAAATGGTTAAAAACAACAACTTAAACTGACAATGAAAACCTTTAAAATCATTTTTTCACAAGAATTACTCTGCTTCCCCTGCCCCCAAATACACACACCCTGCTTTCTTATATTTACAATCTAAAGGAGCAGAAGTAAGCTTCAGTATTAGCTTCTGTTTTTTTTTTTAATTCAGGTTTAGCTGCAAGATGTCAAAATTAGACATTTGTCTCTTTGTGGTAAAAATAGTTCTTCATGTGTGTTTAGCAGTAGAACTGATGAGTCTTCATTCATTTTAAAATAGGTATGCATCTTTTTATAGCTTCTCCAGTTGGGTGCACTGCAGAGGGATTGGATTTCAGTTCTCACAATTCTTTAATATCCTGGCTGGCTTTTTTTTCATCCATATATCTAAGAAATCTTATTTTTAATAGAATTTTGTACTTTTGTTAACCATAAAAACAGTTAGGAAAGCAACCATCTTGAATGATGGAAGAATTTGAAACCAGTGCTGCCTCCTGCTGTGGAGACTAAGCATAATTTAAATAATTAATTTCAGCATTGAAGATTTAATGTGATTTTCTGTAGCAAAAGAACCATTAGTGCTTTAAAAAAAAGTATGTTCAAATATGTACACACAATATATTTGTTTAAAGGGTTGCTTTTTAAAGGGCATTACATTTCTGTGTTACAGAAAATGTAAAATTATATGAACAAACCAAGTTGAAAAGAAGACAAAGACAGTCCTCCTCAAACTTCATTTCATTTGTTACTTATGTAACAAATTCTCAAGTTCTTACATATTTAGAAGTCAAATTCAATAACTATAGTGAAGTATACATTCAAATTTGCAACATGATTGTGCATATAGAGATAATGTCCATTTCTGATCTCCTAGGGGTTCATCAAACACATAATCTGATCCTGCTTTTGCATACAGTTGTGTAGGATTTCCAATTTATTGAGATATGTGCTCTGCTACCAAAAAAAATCTGGCATATTTTGAAGATTGTTTCCTATATTTCTGCACAGAATTAGACCATAAAGTGACACAGGCCACTTGGATTTCTGAGTACAGTAATGATAAATGAGTCTGTTGAAAGGTTTTTTATTACTTGATGAGCATATTTTCTTGTCACAGTTCAGGCATTTATGAAGCTTATTTTTTTTTTAAATGTTATTTGAAAGGAAGACGCCATTATTTTAAGTGTTGCTAAGTAGTATAATAGCAGGTTCCTTTTTGAAGCTATTGTCATTAGATACATGTAATTGGTGTAGAAAATAATGGATTTTCAAACAACATAAACCTATGCATACTTTTTAGCTTCTTCTCAGCTATGTTCTGTCCTTACAAGTAAATGCATGATTTAAACATAAACCAATAGAGCATATTTATTTACTGCTCATGGGAATATACCAAGTTATAATCTTAAAAGGTTACCATTGTTACCTTATTGTTACGGTCAACAAACAACATAACTTTTCAAACACCATTCAAAAAAATAATACAAGTGCTGGAAAGGGGAAACAAAATGATCAGAAGAACTGAATACTTTCCCTATGATAAAAGGTTAGAATGTCTGAGCATTTTTACTTTGGATAAAAGGCACAGAACTTGAGATAAGGATATGACTGAGGTACATAAAATAATGTACGGTACAGTGACATGACTGGAAAGGGACTAAGAATAAACAAAAGAAAGTATTTCTTCAATCAACATGTAATATAAACCTATGTATTTATTATTGCAAGGATGATGGCCACTCACTTGTATTGCTTTCAAAGGGGCTAAGATAAATTTACCTGGGTCAATTCATAACTGTTCTGGTTGGAGGCAGGATAATTTCAAATACCCATTGTAGGAGAAGTAAAAATAAGAGAGGAACATGTAACCATCTCCTTGTTTGCAAGCACAACAGAGCAACCTAGTTGGCCATCATGCGAAACAAAATCCTGGACTTTTTCTCCCCTGATATGAGAGGGAGGGAGGAGAGAGAGACATTGTAACAAAGGGTCTATTTACCTTTCCTATACAGGTGTATTCATTCAGTTACAACTGTAATGAAGCCTGCCAAGATTTTCTATGGGCCAATTTTGCAGAAAATTGCAAGTAAATGCCAGTTTGGGGGAAAACCATCACATGATTACAGGACACTGCAATAAATGAAAGCTAAAGTGTAGTTATATGACCTTTGGGAGAAGCGGAGGTCAGAACTTTGAATCCAGGTCATATATACCCCCAGGGCTGTCCTTCGGAACTTTGAATGGTTGCTATGGAACCAGTCACAAGTCAAGAATTACCTCTACACCTTACAGGTTAGTTAGCCTTTTTACCACGTATTTCTTTGATTAAATCAAACTTTGTCTTTACGTTTTGAGGTCTTTTAATATCACTGGACAGAACAGCTCACAAAATATTCAATTTTATAGGCTACCATTCAATCTATGCAAAGGAATTTGTACCAATAGGGCATCTGTCATCTTCCTTTAAAGACATTCCTAAAATCATTTTAACTGAGAGCAATGTCAGGATTGGCTGAAAAGAATTTTATTTTTTAAGAAAAACACAGCTCTCTCTCTCTCTCTTAGGCCAAGGTAGGTAGCAATGGCAAGCTGCTTCTGAACTCTTACTAAAGAATACTGCAGGGACCTGCCCAGGCAGTGATCAGGAATCAACAATGGCTTCAAGGCATTAAAAAAAAGGAAATATAAGGCTGTGCAATGCTTCATTTGTGGTTGTGAACAACTGCTATGGATTATGTAGGAACACAAATGAAGCCCTGAGTCTCCAACTCAGAAAGATTGCTGTGTCTGTTTCCAGCCAGATGCTGCATTCACTTTTCTGCACATTATGACATACATCTTCCTAGCCAAAATCTGCAGCTTTATATTGCCAATCAAATCCTTACAGTTAAGCATATACAATGTGTGATAATTTTTCTACTTTAGATGCTAAGATCAAATCAAACACAGACAGCTTAAAAAGTGTTTGGATTGCAGCTATTTAATGGATAGTCACATGAAATAAGTACTTAATAAAAATGTCATATTACAAGGAATTAAACAGCATAATTAAATATGGTGAATTTAAGAACCTGTTAACTTGTAAAATTATTACATACCCAACACATGCCAAAATAAAGGGGCTTTTTTTGCAGCAAAGCCACAATCATTCATGTGATAATTTTCAACAAACATTTTAACTGCAATTTTAAGGTTGCATCTCTGTAAACTTCCATGCTGGCTTGATATTGACATTTATTCATTAAAAAAAACAGTAACAGTGTGCAAATAGAAATGCTTTTCTTATAAAAATAGATTTTAAAGGAATGCATTCAATATGTGATGTCTACAGATTACTACTTATCAATTCTTCGGTATTAATAAATATGCTATTAGAAATGTAGAAGCTGCTGCAGATTATCTTTCACAGTAGACATAACTGTCCATTAAAAAGTTTAAGAAATTTAGTAAACTAGCCGATAACCCAGTGTTGCCCGGGTATTTATTTATCCCAATCCTGTATTAGACAGGAATGGCGATGTCACGTGGCAACATAAATGCGGAACGGGCTGTCCTCGCTCCTTCCATTAACATCTCCGCAATTCCTGAAGAGGCGATGGCAAGAGCAACTTCTCCCTGAGCCCCTGATTTCAGCGACAATTAAATTAGTTAAAAATGTTTTCCCTGTTCCCCCAGAAGCATCAAGAAATGTCTCGTATGTGATCTGCATGACGTACATCGTGTCGGTCTCATAGTGGTTCAGGCAGTCCCCATTACAAACGCCCCCTTGTGGAGTGCTGTGAAGCCATTACCATGGCAACTCCACTGTGCTGTAGGCTGTATCTTCACAGAACACACACCCTGAGGAGTCAGAACATACACCCCGAGGGGTGTTAGAGGTGTCTTACCCCCACAGTATTTTTTCCAGAGAGTAAGTCATCTGTGTACCAAGTTTGGTTGAAATTGCTCGAGACGTTCCAGAGTTATGCTGGAACATACACACACACACACATCCATTTATATAGATAGATAGATAGATTACAGCTTAATCCTATGAATCTGAAGGACTATGGACAGCTGTCATAATCTGAGAAGAGATTATAGTGCAGTGCATGTGCATCCCGAAGAAACTATAAATATTCTGTCATTTAATGAGCTATTTTGCAAAACATGCCATTGCCATCCAAGGATTTGCAGGTTACTAGTTACTAGTTATGCATATCTGCAGGTGAATTCAAAGATGTTCAACAATACAGTATTCCTATCTATGTAAGAATTCATTAACCTAAAGTACTCCATACAGTATGTGGCTTCCCATTCTGTCCCTATACAGGCTTGTAACAGCATTCTTTAACTCTCATTTTTATTAAGTTGCAGAAAAATTAATATTTCTGATTCATACTGTCATCTATAATTACCTTTGTCTACTACTGCTGCATTGGAATGTTAATATTTTGAAAATGAAGTGTCATAATTAGACACTTATCAATTTTCAGATAAAAGGAACATTTACACTAAATCATAATCTTAAAACATTTGCCTAGATTTACAGATAAAATCACTAATTAAATACCAAATCAGTTTGTGATTTATTATTGTTTTAATACACAGAATCTTTGTGCCTGCTTACTTAACAAATAGGCATTGTTATATGGGAATTTTCATTGTTATTGTACTGATTTATAAAAAATATATTACCATTTCTAAATTAAAGCAAAGGAACATGTTATAAATTGATTTTAATGTATCTATTTCCATGGAACTTATAGTCATACAAAAATGCTGAAAATGTTTTTAAGTTTCCTTAATAAAAATTCCACTACTAGAAATAAATTAGTTGTAGCATCCTACTTGGCATTTTAAAAACAATACAAAACATTATATAAAACATTATTTATAAGAGCCATTGTAATATATGTGGGTGAAACAGCACATTGTCTCTGAAAGTGTGCACCACAGGTCAGATAGTTCCTGATTCAAATGTTGCTTCAATTAACCATTGGAACATTCTAATGCCACCTTTGTACATATGGAGGATACAATGTGGAGGTCATTGCAGGTCTATGTGGGTTGTAAAACATACACTTAACTACATATAAAGATAGAAAATACTACGATCTTAGTAATAATGTGCATCTATGCAAAAATGGGAGATACAAAAATCTCAGGAACTTGGCCAGATCAGTCCCATTGTCTAAATACAGCGCAGACCTATCTGGGAAAATTGACAGGAATGCCTTAATGGATAAAATATGTCTGGGGAAAATGGACATGCAGCACAGCTCCTAGTTGAGTTTATTAAATTCTTCAGTGAAATGAGAAGGGAATTATAGAAAGGTCTCAGTGGATTAGTGTGCTTATGCCCCAAGAGCATAAAAGGTCTGGATCTATACAATCAGAATATGTAAATTTAGTATTTCCTTCTTTTTCCCTTGACCTCTCACATACTAAATATAGGAAAAAAACTATAACACAGCTTTCAGGGATGAATTAAATACATACAAACTCACACAAGCCACTGCTTGAATTTACACACACCTTTTTAGGAATAATGTTCTTTTCAAAATTGTGAAATGTGAAATTGTTAAATTATTATCTACCTGGGGGAAGAATTTAAAATTGTTATTGTCAGAATACTGTAAATGGGTTATTTTTCTACAAAAAAGAAACTTAAGAAAAGACTTCTATATATGCAATTATACGGAAACAACACCAAAATATTTTTCAAACCTAATTTTGTTTTACAATACCTAGAAAAAACCATACTGGGACTCTTTTACTATACAATATTCCTCAGTGAGGGAAAAGTTTAAATAATTTTCTGAGGAGATTTTTTTTTCCAGAAATTTGATGCAGATTGGGAAAAGGTACGTTTTTAATTCCAAAATAGAATGTTCTTTTTACAAGTTCTGCATTTTTACAAAATATAAAATTTCTAAAAGCTCATAAATAACTTACTAAAATCTTCAAAAGAAATAGCTTAAAAAAGTGATTAATGAATGCAGAATCTCTCCTTCAAGCTCCTGGAATCCTAGATACACAATAGGCTGACAAATATTTCAAATTAGTACATATTCCTCTAAAAACCTTAAAATAGTATAGAATCAGATCTAACAATACAACTGAAATTCATCTTAGTAAATGCATATATTACAATATGTTTCACATGCTTTTAAACAGTACCGTAGTTATTCATTAGCAAGTGCAACATTTAAGCTAAATATCAAACTTCAGTTGTAAGATTTCTGAAACACAGCTTTCATTCATAAATACAGATCATTTTTTATTTTACATTATTAGACAATGACATTTCCGAGAATTAATGTAGTTCCTGTACTCTGCAAGCTGTCTCAGGTACATACTAGAAGGCCATCTGTGCATCTCTATGAAATTGCGTTCTTCCACTGAAGAAAAAAGGCAAAGTATTGTATATCTTTTTAGTACCAGAAATCTAAGACATTTTTCTTTATAAGCCAGAAATCTGTGTGGTTTACCTTATCAAAGTATGACTTATACTTCCTCAGTCTGACAAAACAACAACATTTAACTGAAGTGACTTGGAGTGCACCCCCTCACCCTGACTATTGGCTTGGGTAAAAGCAATTGAGACAGGTGATACTGCAAATAATCAGGGCCCTGTACCATGAAGGATTTTATAGGTAATGACTAACATCTTGAACTGCATCCAGAAGCTGACTGGTAACCAATGCAGCTCATGTACCAGCTATGACTCATGGGCATGAGAGGCAGGCAGCATACATATTTAATAAATTATTACTATTAGTGTCCAATATTGCTTGTGCCACTGCCTTTTGAACCAGCTGTAGCTTCCAGATGATCACCAAGGGGAGCTCCATGAAGAATGTGTAACAATAGTCCAATCATGAGATGATTAGGGCATGAGTGACCATAGTTTTAGGCATGGGTTTCTTTAATCTCTCAAAGTCATTCTCCCCATTCACAAGCTTTTTGGCGTCTCCCCTGCAACCTTTGACAGTTTTGGAAAGATCTGTAAATCTTAAGTATCCAAGAAATTGTTTCATGCAGTATTTGCAGAGCAAGCCTCCTTTCTACATATAACTAAATGTAGAAAGACAGATTCCACTTGATTTAAAATTGGTGACAAGACAGAATCTTACCCTCTTGCTAAAGAATATCAATTTATGCATCCATTTGATATGGAAAACAACATAATTTGTCTCTTTAAATAACATCAAGTTATTTAGGAAACAAGTCAGTTACCTGAAAGATCTTCAAACTCAGGTTTCTGACTGAAGATTAAGTAATTAGAAGCAATAAAATGAAGCAGCCAATTTGAAAGACAATCCGAGTTATGAAACTGG
The DNA here is from genome assembly GCA_032468235.1 of Pseudoxyrhopus heterurus. NCBI lineage: Eukaryota > Metazoa > Chordata > Lepidosauria > Squamata > Pseudoxyrhopus > Pseudoxyrhopus heterurus. Next base: position 58,552 of record JANHJO010001900.1, on the reverse strand, counting down.
AAAAAAGATTAAAAAATAAAAGAGTATTGGTACTATAGCAAGGAGTTTGGGTCAAATACAGTAACTAGAATAAATATTTAATTTGAAGAAAGATAGTGGTGGTATAACGGTTAAAATACTGGGCTGTCAACTGGAATATACGCAGTTTGAGATCCAAGTACCATGTGACGCCAACGGGATGATCTTCCATTCTTGCCCCAGATCCTGCCCACCTAGCAGTTTGAAAGCATGCATATGTGAGTAGATAAATAGGTACCATTTCAGTGAGAAGGTAACAGCTTTTTATGCATCTTGGCATATAGTAATGCCAGCCACATCACCATATATTTGGACAATGCTGGTTCCTTCGGCTAAGAAAGGGAGATGAACACTGCCCCCTAGAGTCAGACACGACTGGACAGGGGAAACCTTTACCTTATTTTTTACTGTCCATATGTATTTCTAATATTTATCAAGTATGTTAGATTTTACCATTTTCAATGTAATGGATAACCAACCTATGTCTCTTTGTGTGCTGCATTTTGTGACTACAGTAAGTATCTAGAGAAGCAGGTTCATATTTTTAAAGTTACCTGAAATTGGTGAAAAGTCTACACCCACTCCTCATTTAGTGACTGAATTCAATCAAGTCCAATGACAAGATTGTCAAGCAAAATGGTTGCTAAGTGAATACATGACAGAGAGAGAGAAAGACACTGTGCAGATCACATTGCTGTCTCAATTCAGATAAAGTTCTCTCATACAGTTATACCAGAATTACTTTCACTTCAGCACATGTTGTCAAATGCATGAAATTTGATTGGGAAATAAACTTTTATTATAATTTATCACCATCGTATCACCACTAAACAAGTTAGTTAAATGAGGAATAGATGTATTTGAGGACCAAATTTTGTGTTGTATTAAATATACCTGTTGCATGAATCTTAAAATTATAAGTGGAAACTGCTAGGGAACGTTATCATGACTTAGACCATGGTGAGGGGATTAATCTTCCCATATCTTCCATCCTAATAAAAATTGCACCTGGAAAAGTTCTGTTTAGTTCAGACCCAAATTTGAAAAGTAAATTGATTTACCTGAACTAATTAAGAAGCTCCCTGATTTAACTCCTGGCCAAATATAAATTTTGATTTGGAAAACTAAAGCTAATTCTTTAGAAATCAATCAATGGCTATAATTTTTCCTGTTTTATAAAAGTAGATATAATTTGTTGAAATAACACTCATTATAAGATGAAACCTTACAAATCTAATACAAATAAGCGGGGAAAATATTGGGCTGAGCCTCCAAATCTTGTTTTTTAGTTTTCCTTTTAAAACAGAACATTTTAATTTTTTGTTCAAGGAAAAAGAAAGAAAAATGGAAAATTCTGGGTTTTTAGAATCAAACCAAACCCATAAAATATTTCTAATATTTTTTGTACATGATATAAAATATTTGATGTAAATCCATATACATTTGGAAACACTCACCAAGTAGTAGAAAAAATGGTGTCAGAATAGTAAAGTTTTCAGATGTTTATAAAATTGATAAAAATAAAGGATTGAATGAAGTAGAAATTGTTAATATCTATTTGGGATCTGGTTTTTTAAAAATGGGTCTATTTAGGCAGTGTTTCATATAGCCACATTTGCATTTTAAGCTTTTGTTCCTCTCTACCTTTCATCAACTTTTTAAAATTAAAGCTTTCTATATTTCCTACAGTTGGGATAGCAATAACAATAGCAATAGCACTGTATTTATATACCGCCTATCAGGGCTTGCAACCCTCTCTAAGCGGTTTACA
>JANHJO010001900.1:33593-56663 GCA_032468235.1 Pseudoxyrhopus heterurus | reverse complement strand
TTTTACCTACCTCGTAAGGATGGAAGGCTGAGTCGACCTTGAGCCTGGTGGGATTCAAACTGCTAAATTGCAGGCAGTTGGGAGCTGAATACTTAATTACTTAAGTACAGCGTTCTTAACTGCTGCACCACTCAAGGCTCTTGAGGGATAAAATACAGAATACATAACTTTATTACAATTTTGTTGGTTTCTTCGGTTTTCAGTGTTTTCTCTGTCTGCTACTCCTAAACAGACAGAAATGAAGGCATGCCATATGTCTTAGAATTCAGTAGCATGTAACTCTATTGTACTAGAAATTTAAAGTATTTCAATTAAACTCAATTAAGACATGTTTAATTATATTTAAATGTTTATAGTTTTCAATTTTATACAGTATGTCAAATATGCTTTTATGATCAAACCACTATATGCATAATGCTTTCTGTAAAGTTACAAGATAACACTGTATCTGCTTATATCTGATTTAAAAATAAATGTTTTATACATTTAATTTTTTTCAAATTAGCCAGAAAATGTGTTTTCTGTTGCTTGAAAATATTGAGAATTTATATCACTAACTCCTGGCATTAGTAGTTTACACAGTAAGTGTGATAGAAGAAACCATACAAGACAGTAATTTACATGGGAAATAATGTAGTATTATGAAAAGAACTTCAAATTAATTTTAGTATTAATGTCTTTCCACAGATCAGTTTTTTAATAATGAAAAAGGAAAAGATTTTCAGCTATCCTCTCCCCTCGGAATCAAGTTTACAGTTGGTCAATTAACTGCAGTCTAATATTGAGCAATCTACAAGTGGTATGTATTCCATTATATAAAAACAATCTTTACTTTCAAAATGAGTCAGCCTTTGTTAACTACAGAAAAAATACAGATAAACAATATATCAACAGGGAGTACTTACCTTTGCTTTCTGAAGCAAGCTGACCACACTCAGGCTCGTAGATGTTAATTCTCTACTAGGCATGCTCTGGAGTTGTGTAATTATATAAAGCTCACAGATGTGCTGGAGCCTTGAAACCTGGTACATCTCAGCACATATTAAAAGTGACATGGCTTGCAGAATGCTGGCTGATGAAAATATCAAACCCAGATTAAAACTGTTGTAATAATTATATACTGGTTTAAACATCGTATTAGTTTGTAATTCCTATAATACTGATTCAGAATTAGTTTTTTAAAATACTCTGCCACTAAATATAATCTATTGTAAGAATATTTGAGATTTGATATCTGTGAAATAGACCTTCATCCCATCCCACTTCTTCAAAGTGGCTACGCCAAGGATGAATGCATTGCATGTTTAAATATGTTGCTTTCATTTATTCACACCAAAAACATACATCAAAGTCACTTGCAAATTAATAAACACAAAGTATCATTCTTGATGTAAAAACAGGTTGCATAAAAACTATTTTATTAAACATACATGCCTTTTAGCTTCCTTATGTCTACTGGAATGTGTAAATGAACCAAATTTAAACCCATTTTATTTAAATTAATAATGTTTCAAACGTTTAGGAATCTCATTTTAGAATAAACAAAATTAAGCTTTAAGAAGTACCTGTTTTTGACTACTGTTGTTAATATGTTGCTGAGATATTTTACCATCATTTAATAATAAGTAACATGTTCAAATTTATTTATATCCAAATGCAAAAATCAATATATTCACAACTCTCTGAAAAGCCAAGACTTTCAGTCCAAGAATTCCTTTTTGAGCTATCACAGTATTTAATGCTATTCAAAGCTAAACCCACTACAATTTAATATTTCCATACCTGGACAACAGGAGTCTGTGTATAGATACTCTAAAAAAGATAGAAATGTATCTTTAGAAATTCCATAAACTGGAACCAAAAAACTATTTGATTCAACATAGTTGCCATTAAACATAGCAGCCATTACTTCACAGCGAGCCACCAGGACTGCTTTGTGAGCTGGTACTGTAGCACCTACAAGGAAAGAGGTTAGATGAAAACAATACCATGGGAGTCAGACATGATAAGAAATAATAATTATTATTTATAATTATTAATTATAAATGTATCTGCTGCAAAATATTTATAAACGGCAAGGTTGTTCAAGCATCAACATTTCAAGAAAAGCATCACATTTCAACTCAGAATGAGAATAAATGTATAGTTAAACTTAATTCATGATAGTATATAATTGCCTTCCCAAATATCAGACTCCAACTATTTTGGGACCGCAAATTTCCAACCAGCAGGTCCCATGCTATGCTGACTGGGAAATCTGGGTATAACATTTCTAAAACATTTTGAGGGGATATTTTGGATTGTTTTACTAACACTGCAATCATATACTGGTAAGTTTCAATGTAAATTTATCCTAGATAAATAGGTAGGAATTCAGATTTAATGGAATCTGTATCCACAATCTGTTTAGCATAAGATATTCTTATTTGTGAATCTATTCCAACTGCATTTAATATATATGAAATTAATATCTTCTACATGTTAACTGAGTGATTCTTATTCAATTCAGTGGGATTTTTTTTAGTAAATATACTTAAAAATAAATCATACTATGGTTCAAAATTCATTCCTAAATAATACTGCTCCTGTTCAAGCGTCTTAGATCCAAGATTTGTACAAAAACAAATTGGCTGTGGAAATGTCTATTCCCATTAATTAACACAGCAACAGTGTCCAACACAAATTCTACCTCATTCTTTAAAAGGACATGAAGAATAGACTGAAAGACATTTATTTTGCAGGTGCAATGGAAAGCTCCAATTAAGCAGATTATTTCTTTGAAAATGAAGTTGCCAAAAAGCATTTTGACATCTGATCTATTGTTAAGAAAAAAAAAAACCTTTCAACATTTCCTATTTTTTAATGCATTATTCTGCAGCAATATATTCTGACAAGGTATTTATCTATAAGCACATTCATGCATGGTACTCACTAATGACTACTTAAGTGCCATCATCATTTATTCATCAAGGACAGAACAATATTTTGCATATCACATAAAAGTACTCCCAATTATCACCTCACATATTCAGCTGAAGCTTATCATTATAATGGTTCTGGAACTAATATATTGTCATGGATTGCCCCCCCCCCTTCTCCAGTTGCCAGTTCGGAAGAGGAGGGTGAGTTTGAGTCTGCAGAGAAAGGCATGGAATCAAGTATTGGACAGGATTGGAGCCTGATGGAGCAGCCTCAGCTGGGTTGATCAGACCAGCAAAAGTCTGAGGCAGGTAAGCCATAGCTGCAGCAAGTTGGCCAGGAGGCTCCAGGCAGGACTGGGAGTAGTTGCTGCCCATTAGCAATGAGAAGGAGGTGGAGTCCACACCTCCTCCTGATCCAAAGACCCGTAAGCAGAAAGGAGACAGGCACAATGCCAGTCAGCTAGACTACTCATCAGGAGGCAACCTCGCCTCTCATGAAGGGCTGCACTGACATTGTCTACTTAATCCCGCCTTGAGGATTTGAGTGTTGTTGCTGGAGCAATGTGCCCAGTTCTGTGGCTTGTGTGCTCGTGCTGTGTATCCTGACCTGTGTGACTCATGGACTGCTTTCCTGGACTTTGTGTGTGGCCATTGGATTTGGTTGACCAGTGACTATACTGAGCTTGGAATTCGGATGTGCGCAATGGGGTGCTTTCTGAGTACCTGTTTGGGGGAGGGGGTTGAATAAACACGTGTAGAACTCTTGCCATATGTGGAGGGGAGCAGAGCAGCACATATATTCTCTTGACAACAATTCAGTCATCATAAATAATGTGCAGTTTTCATTCATTTGTACACTACATTCTGTCAGCCCTACAAGGTAGAACAAACCAGGAAACCAACTGAATAGAAATACTAAATTACCTTTATTGAAATTGGCTACAATAACAGAATATTTTAAGTCTGATTGTGCTGATCCTCCCCTCATTGCCCCTCCCTACTTCTTATACTCCAGTGAATCAGGGAGGTGCCTGCTTGAATCACTTTTTATCATGTTTCTCAAGGCTTAAAAATGTTTCAAATCCATTTGCCTAGATAGCAGTTCTTGTCTATTTCTGTCAAGATCATCTTCCTTACTCTCTACGCCTTAAGCCTTGAGAAACATTCTTAAGATATATTAAAAGAGAGACTCCCTTTTTAATTTCTTTAAAGAGCGATTTCTTTAACATACAAATGAATAATTGTTTTCATTGTTTTTGTGAACCATGGCACTCTGGTTCATAGCACTTTATTTCTCTTTGCAATTTTGAAACAAGCAATGACACCCATTGTTCCTCCACTTCCTACACAAATTGTCCAAAGATTAACATTTAAAAGCAAGCTGTCTCTATTGCCAAGTTATGTCGCTGCATTTCAAAGACCTGTTCGTTTTCATTTTAGGTTATGGATTTTCATATAAAGGGATAACTAGAAAATAATTCCCTTGGACACATATTCAGTTTTCTTGGCAAGATTTTTTCTTCCTTCCCAGGCCTGAAAGAGCCTGACTTGCTCAAGATCACCTAGTTGGTCCTCTAGTGAAAGGAAAAAAATTAATTTCTCATTTTTATGTTAACATTGTTTCCTAATTAAGCCAAGAATTGCCTTAAAGGTTCAGGAGATACGTTAACATTATATTGTATTATTTAAAAAAAATATGTGATACTTTATATCATACCTTGTATTTTGAACATGACATCAGCTAATACTGTTGTGTTAAAGAAAAGTCTGAGAGAGCTGTTACATAAATGTAGCGGTCTTTTTGACAAATAAGTTCTATAATTTTGTGAACCATTAACCTGCAGAATGAGAAGATGGTCAAATACATAATTTTTTAACTGAAGCTTTTTAAAAAAAATTCTACCAATGCTACTGCTATTATAGCAAATGAAATCAAATTTATCTTTGGTCCTTCCATTTCACTGTTTTATAAATGTCAGCTCTGTAATATCTGTCTCTAGAACTTCCTGAATAACTTTTCTACTATCATATTTTGTGTGTAAACCATGGGAGGCACAACCTCAGCGGACAGTTATGATACAATATCTATTGCAAGAATCAACCTTCCAAGGGAGAAAGAGTGCTATAGGCAGAATCTTACCAGGCAAGGTGTTTGTACATATTCCTAAAAAAAATCCAGGGAACTGGAAATCTAACTTCATAAAAAGGTGTCCCTGAAAACAAATGATTGAATGCTGGACTCTTAGCACACATAGAGGCTAATGAAACAGACTCAATGAACCCTACGAATTCAAAGGAACACTGCCAACAAACTGAGCACAGAGCTTGGGGGGGGATGTAATAAAAAAAGGCACGAACTGAAGTGATGGAATTTACAAGCAGGCTTGAGACCAATTGGTGAAGAATATAGTTAATGCTGAGAAATACAAAGGCAAAAGAAGAAAAAAGGGTAAATCATTACTAACAGTAGGAAGCTTTAGTACACCACAAACAAGTAGAGCCCAGGTCCTAAAAAGATAACACAAGGGAACTTGTAAGAAGGCAGTTGTGAGAAAAGTCTTTACTATAGTAGAATTATTTCTGTAAAGTGTAGTTATTCTTCCAAAAACCTATCTCCCTTGGAAAATGAAAAACAGAAGAATTTGGCTTATAGGGAAAAAATTAGTTAATAATGTTATAATACCCATGCTTTAAGGAGTTTTCCACTCCTTCAATCAACACAATTCTCTCTCTCAAACCAAATTACAATTTTTTAGTAATGATTACTAAACGTGTGTACAATCTCATCCCACTTTACTTTGTTCAGTATTTTATCCAACCAAATTTATATTTCATTTTCCAGATCTTTTTCTTTTATTATGCTGTATTCCATAGTCCATAGAACAATTTTGATGTATGACTTTAACATATTGTTACTAATATATTAATATTAACAACATCAGTTTTCCTCAAAAGAGTATGTCACAAAATATTAGGTTAAATGTATCAATAGTTCTGTCCATACTATTTTAATTGGTTTTATTATTTACAAGAATATGTTAACTTATACATCGAAAGTGTCCTATTGACTATGGGATAAAGAAAGGAGGATGCCATTTGTATTAGTCTCAACTTACTTCACAGCAAATTGGAATTATTTGAGAAAAAGTGGAGTGATACCAATACCTTCAACCACATCTATACTGATGTTTATTTCAAAAATTCATATTCTTTCCTTTTCACATTAAACTAACATGAATGAAGTTGCAAAAACTCTATGGATTTATACTTCTGTTTCCAGTATTCAGTAAACAGAATAAATGATCCTTCCTTATCAAGCAAATACTTGTCCCCATTAAAAATTACCTGTTTACCATTATCTATGCAAATCTCAAACTTTTAATTTGTTTTTAAGAATCTTAACAGTGCTTTCTTATTAAAAATATTAATACTTTTTCTAAATAAGTATAAGCCTCATGTTTGAAGGATAAAAATCTCTTTATATCTTTTCTTATAATAAAAATAAGATTTGATAAGACTTGCCTTTCCTGGAATTTTCAAGATACATTTTACTCTCTCAAGAACAAGCTCAACATTCTCAGGATTCTTCAGTTTCTTTTTAATGTGCTCTTCCAATAGGTCCCATTGGAAAGCACCTAAAGATATGAAACAAGTACTTTTAAAATGGTATATAAGGCATCACTTTTAGCACAAGATATCTTTATTACCAATCTGATGTGTATATGATCTCCCTTAAAGATTGCAGCTCTGTTGCAAACAGTATTTAATTTTTATAGATTCCACTGCATTGTCTTTCACTGAATCTAATAAAAGGCAAATTTTACCCATTCACCCATAGAAATTTCACAGATATTGTGACTGAGGGCACTGTCACCCTGCCATCATATTATTCAGAAGCAGCAATTATCTTCTTTTCTGCCGATTCAGATACTCATAATAAGAGGAAAACATCATTTCTTTCCCTTGGCTGTTTGCAAATCTTTTACCAGGAAAAAAAAAACAGGAAAACAAAAGCCTTCACTTATACTCTACACAAAAAGGAGAGAAGAGAAATAAACCAACAGACTGGTGTACATACTGTATAAGATCTGTGGAGACCTTTGTGCTCTCTAAGTTTCTCTAACCTCTAAGCTTCATTACCCAACTAGGTAACATCATCAGTGTTATGAATGTGAGGTTTGCTGCCTGTTTATATACACTAAATGACCTTGCCAGTAATTGCGGGGATGGGATGCAAGTAGTCTATGACCACAATTGAGACCAAAATTTCTTTTTCTAAGTGAGACAGTTGTTAAGTGAATTGTTAAATGACTCACAGCAACTGTTAAAGTTACTAACATGGTTGCTAAGTGAATCTGGCTTCCCTATTGGCTTTGCTTGTCAGAATATCACAAAAGTTAATCACATGATCCCAGAATATTGCAATTGTCATAAATATGAGTCAGTTGCCAAGCCTCTGAATGTTGATCACATGACCATGGGAATGCTGTAACAGTTGTGTGAAAAACTATCATAAGTCACTTTTTCAGTGCTGCTGTTAACTTCAAAAGGTCACTAAATGAACGTTAGTCAAGAACTACCTGTATTTTCGTTAATAGTTCATTGATTGTTTTCTGCTTGATTGTTTGTCTGGGGTTAATCCCAGGTTATCTGGATGGTGGTTGCTGGAGAAGATGTATGCTGATCCTTTTGTTTGCTTCTTCTCTTTTTTGTTGTTTCTTTTGAATGGTGCATAAATGTGGTTTATCTCTATATAGGAACTTTTCCAGATGCCACAGAATCTTCCCAAGCCTCAGAGAAGTAGAAAACTCAGCAAGGACTATGTTTTTAGAATATTCTATGCTTTAGTAATAACATTTTTGAACTGAAATATCTAATCTATTTAATAACCTAGTTATACTTAGTTTCTGCTGTGCTCAATGTTTTGTATTTTAATTGTTTGTACCAGGACTGTACATTAAATAACTGAAAAAATAGTTCAGAGTCCCGGAAAAGGGGTGGCACAGGTTATTTCCAATTGGAACATGGAACTACAATTTTTGTAAACCCTAGCCCAAAATGAGTTTCCTATTACTTTCACTTATATTGCAGCTAAAGCCAGAAATATGTAAAAACTTGTTTTCCAGCCAGCCAGAATCCTGCCATAGAAGTTCCTTCAGCTGACTACTTTGTCTGTACTAGGATTTTGTCCTTCCATCATTCTGTTTCTCTGTTTAGGTAAAGAAATATCTCTGAAATAATGACTCAATGAGCAACATTATTTTAACCAAAGTACCTCAAATGGGATAACTTCTAGAATCCTTGATTCACCCACGACAAATTTTATAAAACATTTATAAAAAACATTTTATGACATAATACAAAATGTCATAAAATATTCCCTGTGGTCAACTCCTTGTGTTTCATTGTGCTATACAGTTCAACATGAGATACCAGTACTTTCAAGGCAGATACATCTCTGAAAGCTCCCTGAATTTTTAAGAACCTTTCAGTACATTAGAACATCTGCCATTGTTGAAGGCATTAAGGAATCTGGTAAGGAAATATCTCTACGATGGCCCAACGGGTTATGGGTTGCCTACTGACTTTTAAACGATCAAAGAAAATAGAAAATACTGTGTGATATTCTTCAAAGTCTGCTGAAAGTCCTCTATAATATGATTGACATTCAGATGTCTGTGGTCCCACATGGTTATAAGTCTCCTTTCTGGATTTGGCAGTAGAGAGAAAACATTTTTGTTCTGTAGCAGCTTACATTCAAAAAAAACTATCTTCACGTGTGCATCCAGATGTCTTCAGTATCAAATTCTTTTGTATTTCCATACTCTTCTTCTGATGCGTACCCAGACCTCTTGGAAAACATGGGCTCCCAACTTAGGGTATAAATCTAATAAGCATGTAAGTGGAAGTTGATGGGAGATCTATGTGCTTACAGAAACAACCCTATGGTAAAGAAGCTTTTTATAAGAATATCAGGGCACAGAATATCTACTATTTCCTTTTTTAAATGGACTTCTCTGGAATAGTTTGGTGGACTAGGTACACATGCCTCCACCTGTACTCTGAAGTGATACTGCCAAAGTAAACGCTAACTCAAAATGCATAGGCTTCCATATTAATAAAATAATATGTACTCCCCTCGCAGTAAGTAACCTCTTCTTTGTTAACAGACAATAAACAGCTGGAACTATTGTGAGAGGATACCTGAATAAATGAAGTGCAGAATATCTGTCAAACAAGAGCAGAAGAATGAGTCTTTAACAATGACTCTTACTGGTGAACCACATGATGTGCCATGTTTTAATATGGGAAACAGAGTTTCCTGAGTGGCTGCAAAGAGAGACTGAGCAGTTCTAATGATAGAAGAATCCTGAATGTCAGTTGGGCTCTTCACATTAAAAAGCAACATGAAGACATGGCTAATAGAGCATAAAACAATCCTGTGTGCTTTTGCTACCTCCTTCAAGTCTTCAGAGTAAAATATCACATCAACACACTGGCAGCAGAACAACAAGTTATGTAAATCAGAGTCATAATGTGAGGCTTCGCCTTTTAATATAGGCATTTTTTCTAAAAAAAAAAAAAAAAGAGAGCGCATATTAGAAAAGAATTCATGAATAAAATGTTCATAAAATCATTGTTCATAAAATTATCACAGTTGAAACTCTGCCCTTTCCCACATAAAATATGATAAGCCACATGGATTGTCTTGCCTTGGAACAGGGTCACTGCTTTTATCATTTGTCTACCTCCCTATTTTACATATTTGCAGGATATACTAAAGCTTAACAGACTTGCTGCTTTCATATAGTATAAACACTAAGTTAAAATGTGGCTGTCTGTTTCACAACTGGTCTCATAAAAAAGAACTGTATGAGGATTTTTTTAGTAAGACAATTCTGCTCCTAGGCTTGGAAGATCAAGGCTACAAAAATATATAGAACTATATGATTTGTTGAAATAGTATTTTATAATATGAAATGTTATTTCAACAAATTTTATAATTTCAAACATGGAAGAATTATGAATTATTTCATAATATCTGAATTAATGGTTTATTATAATAAAGATATGTTCTTAGACTACTTTTGAAGTTACGAAGTAAAAATATAATAATTAAAGCAACTTGACCAGAAAAGAACTCTATAAAAGAATTGGTTGTTCACCATCAGACTAAAATTATAATTAAGGTGAGGGAAGATGGAAATAACTGCAGAGAAAAGTTAGGAGGAAAAAAATCCATTAGCTACTAGAGCATTTGGCAAGCTATGAGGAGCTGCTGCCACACTGGTAACTTATTATAAATTTGTCCTCTCACTACATTTATCCTGAAATCTTGAAGACCTTTATCCAGAAGTTACATCCTCATAGGCAATAGCATTAAAAAGTATTTCCAGCAGAAAACAGCTCAGATTTGCTATTAAGAACATTTCACTCCATATGCAACAATTACATTTCAAATTTAATTTTCCATATTTGTATTATATTCAGAATACAAAGAGAACAAAGAGTACAAAGTATTATGAATAACAATACAGATATTTTTTGTTGAATTAAAGATGACAATTTACAAATGCAGTACAGTTGCTCAAGGTTTTGTTTCTTTCTACCTTCTAACAGTTTTAAGAACCCTAACAGTTCTTACTAAAATAAAAAGAGCTAAGATGTGATCTGGAGAAGTGAGGAAGAAAACTAAAGTTGCCATCATTGTTCACATGAAGGAGAGACAGTCGATGTACTGAAGTCATGAATGGAGGTTAGGCAACAGAATTCTCACACCCTTTTTCTGCAACTTTCAGAAACTTCTCTGTCTGCAGAGCTGTTATTGTCAGCCCTAAAATAGGCTTAGTATTAACATACTTAGCATAAACACACCTACTTTCCTCCAAATCCTAGGAAAAAAATAACTCCTGACTCTCCCATGTATGTGACATGACTTTGCTCAGTTTGCCTCATTATTTCACCAATTATAATCTATGCTGCTATCAAGCACAAAAGGATTGCTCAATCCTGTAAGGAAAGATCTAAGCCCACTTCTTTGTACCAATCCCATTCTAAATAAGACTTTGGACATAAAAATCAGATATCTCCTCTTTTTTTGGTGCCTTCAAGTCAGTCTTTGAGCCTTCAAGTCAGTCGTCCCATGGGTGCTTTTTCAAAAGGCAACTGGACTTTGTTTTTCCTTGAAGATGTTTTGCTTCTCATCCAAGAAGGAAACTTCTTTCTGGATGAGAAGTGAAACATCTTCAAGAAAAAATGAAGTCCATTTGTTTTTTGAAAAAAGCACCTTTGGGACAACCATGACCTGGGTGACTGAGAATCTCCATAGACCTTCAAGTCAGTCCTGGCAACTGCCTGTACTAGATTCTTTAAAATTGAGATGAGTGGACAGAAAATGGCATATATTTCATGATACCAACTTATTGTTTTGCAATTTTGTAATCAGATACTCTATGCTTATCCTAAAAAAATAAAGAGCATTTTGAGATATCCAATTTATATTGGGAAATAAAACATAAAATAATAATTATCTGCTCATAATTCACCAATACTTTACCACATACTAAATCTGTCAGCATTATCTGGATCTGAAAGGTCACCATTAAAAATTCTACATCAACTTCTTCCTATATTTTATATAATCAAAGAACATTATGCCCTATGTAATTGATGGGAAACATGCCCATATCCAGACACAAGTATCCACACACTGATAAAGACTCTGGACAATATTATTATTTTAAAAGGAAAAAAACATTCAAGCGGATGTTCTAGTTTCCATTCTGTTACCATTTTATTCTTCTGAATGCTTCTGAAATTATAAACCATAGAATAAGGATGGTATATGACTAGAGACAAGCATTTTGTTTTAAAGCACTCCTGCCCATCTTCAAGGAAAAAAGAAAGAAAGGACAAACCCTACAGGTAGTCCTCAACTTACAACTTGTTGTTTCAGTGAATGTGATATTTTAAGGGAAATTATATTCATGGCGGAAATTATTCTAAGAATGAGCTCCTGTCATGAAAGTCATTTGATAATGCTGCATTGTCCATGACACCCTATCAAATTTCCAAATGTTATCTCTGGCCTAGAAAGGTTGGAGATTCCATTAGGAAATACAATTTTAAATTCTAATTTCATAAGCTCTGCAAGTTTCATTATACAATCCATTGCAACAGATATTGGAAGGCACCTGGCTGATCAAGCTGAGGTGGTTTAACTCCATGACATTTATGGCTTTTCTTCCTTTTCTTCATTTTTTCAGATGATTTCTGATTCAAGCTTTGTATCATAAAATATTCCAGCTAAAATCAAACAAAACATGTATCACTAAATTTCATAACCAAATTCATTTAAGAAGATGCAATTGATCAGTGTCACCCAAGTATTTCTAATTACTACTATTGTTGTGAATCTAAGCTTTCCTAAATACTCTGGATATAAATAGTTTGCAATCCTGCTTAAAACTGTTTAATTCTCATTAAAACCAGAAAAAAGTAATAACGAGATTATATATGTGAAGCAAAAATGCAGCTGACTGTAGAGTACTAAAAGTGTTAGAAAGTACTTTTTTATAGTGTTAAGTATGTTTGAGCAAAAATGTAGGAAAAATCCTGCTTCCTGGACCAAATCATAGAATTTCATTTTCTGTAAAATCACGTAAATGCCCAGCTAGAATTGCCACTGAGAGAGCAAGAGACAAACAGCAAATGATCGTAGTTAACCTGAGATGACAGTGTGTGCTGCCCTCACCTTTCACTCTAACAGGTAGGCAGAATGACATACTGTATGGTATAAGGCCTACATTTTCCTTCCAGATTTAATAACACAACTTTCTAAGATTACCATAATAAAATAGTAAAAGCTCATCATAAAAAAATAAGAAACTTATATAATTTATAAAATTTTAATTACAATTTTATAAATGATATATAAAAGTTTTGTATGAGTTAAGTCACATGTGTCATGAAAGCCATATTTATTATTGATTTAGCCTTGTGGCAGAACTAGGAATAATTAACCATTGTGATTTGTAAGGAAAGATAACACCAAAATTAGTGCAAGTGGGGTATTAATATGCTAATCCTCATAGTACAAGTTTTCACAAATAATATTTACTACTACAGACTTTTTGTGTGAGATATAAATGTAATAATCGTTATATGACATTATATAAGAGATATATATTTAAAAAGTGGCAATAAAACCATTTCATTTTACCAGCACAGAAATGTTGCAATTTTTTTTATAAATGAGAGATACCATGTGATTACAGAAAAATATAATTAGCACACTTTACAAATGATGATCCCTTGTACTTTTTTAAAAAATAGAGGAATATATCTAGAATAACTTTCCTTATTATTCTAGCTTATTATCCTGTTTTTGATGTGAAAAACTTCATACCGATTGAAGTCCCTTTTTAAAAGCAGCTGAATCAACAAAGTTGGTGGCATAGTGGTTAGAATGCAGTACTGCAGGCAAACTGCCCACAGTCTGGAGTTCAATCCAGATCATCTTAAGGTTGACTCAGTCTTCCATCCTTCCAAGGTTGGTAAAATGAGAACCGAGATTGTTGAGGGCAATATGCTGACACTGTAAACCGCTCAGAGAGTGTTATAAAGCACTATGAAGAAGTATATGTCTAAGTGATATTGCTATTGCTACTTTATAATGGCTCATATTTGAAAACATTTTAATTTGAAAAAAATCAATTTACTTCCAAATAAAGATTAGTGAATCTACTAGTAGCAGCACATATTATTTCTCAGAAATAATTTGAGACTATTGTTTATATTTTTAAGACACTAATTCATTTTTAAATGTCATTTATTCCATGACTGAGTGTATCACATCTGTCAAATAAATTTAATGCTGATTATATTTACAACATCTAATATTGATTTAACCAATGATCAACTGGATTTATTAATAGAAATGAATTAGCTGTCTTCTCTGTAGATCCCACCTGATGTGATGGCACTGATCTAGATAGTAACTTCAGGTCATTAGATTCTTAAGTACCTCATGCTATTCTTTTAAAAATGCATTTTAGAATATTAAATATAACAATCATGGCTAGAATGTCTACACTGATTTCTATCAGATGACTATCACTCTCTCTTTCTATAAGATATTGCAGCGTACTGAGAAAAAAATACTAATCATATTTCCATTATACAATTTATAGTTATAAAAATAGTTTGGACTACATATACCAAGGTAATAAAATTTGAAATCAGCTCTCCCCGAATTATCAATCTTCTGAGATAGTAGGATTGCACTTTTCAACAAAAATGTTGGCTGAGAATTGAAAGTTTGAATTCAAATGTATCTGGAGGATGCCAATTTGCAGAAGACTGACTTATCAAAGCATGGGCCCTGATTGCGTGTCACATAGTTTCACAATTGTTCCCACTAACATCTGATCTGAATTTTGCAAACTCAAAAGAAAAAAAGTCAAAGACTTTGCATTTTAACATATTATACTTACCACCCCACCAAAATATTTTCCTATGTAAAAATCATTGAGGCTATGCAGTTCCAAGTAAGTGGCTCCTAGTTCTTTAGCAAGTTGAATTCCTTCAGAAGCTGTAACACAGCTACCTCTATCTGAGATACATAAAGGACAAGTGCAGGGGACTTCTGTGAAAACAAACAATTCATGAAAAATAGTTTAATTACACTGGTTCTTATTCAATTATTCTAAACTCTACCATGTTAGTTATGCATTAAATCATGGAGTATTATATCCCTAAGGACCAGAATTATACAATTATTTTAACTTGAAGTTTTATTATTAGATTTTTTTCTTTAAATATTTTTAAAATTCTTCATGCTATTTAAGATTTATCTGAAAAACAATTGCATCAAAGTTTCCTATGATGCTGAATTGCTTCCCGCCTAAAAACAAATATGATTTACTATACCAAAATTACTGTTCTTGAACTGCAGGAAAAAAAACTTTTTTTGATAAGAGACTGAAATCTCATTCCTTGGTCTCCTTTTTGGATTATTTCAAGCTGAATAGAATAATCACTTGTATTTGGCAAAAATTTAAAAAATAAACAATTAATGAGAAACTATCATGGCTATTATTTAACTATATATTGTTATAACAAATTACCGTATATACTCGAGTATAAGCCGAGTTTTTCAGCCCTCAAAAGTCAGCCCGTTTTGGGGCCGAAATTGATGGGGATGCAGCACGCGCTGCTCGCGCATCAATTTAGGCCCATTTCTGAGCTCAAATCAGCTGATTTTCAGGGCTAAATTGATCCGCCCACAGCAGGCATCAATTTAGCCCCGAAAATTAGTATAAGCCGACTTGAGTATAAGCGTGCATTATTGCTGATCGGCTTATACTCGGGTCAATAATTTTACCCGTTTTCCTGGGTAAAATTAGGACCTCGGCTTATACTCGAGTCGGCTTATACTCGAGTATATACAGTAAGTCTATCTTAAGAGATATATTTAGAATATGCTAAATAAAATTTCACTTCTGCAACAGTTTTTGTTTTATTTCCCAGAGCCTTCTGTAATTCCCCAAACTGGGTCTGAAAAGTTTGTGGATTTTTTGGAATAATATGGGATGGAGCACTCAAACTTCTCAGAGGTTCACAGAGAGTCATACTGCTGAAACAGAGAATATTTGTAGCTCGGGGTTGAAATGAGGGGTCCTCAGTGTTCTCTGACTTCAGTTGTTTTCTTGCAGATGTGTCATTAATCAAAGTAGGGCTGAAATGAGGAGTTCTTGTATTCTCTGACCTTGGTTGTTTTCAAACTAGGTAACATCATCAGTTGCCAGTAAGGAGTGTGACAAATCCTTACTAGCACAGATGATGTTAGCTAGTTTGATAATGAAAGGTACAAGAAAACGGTTGCCAGAGAACACCAATGACCCCTCAGTCATGTTCTTTTAAGGTTCCAGCCACAAAATCACATTTAAAAAAAAAACACACAAACAAGGAAGACAGAAATTAAAAGCAAAGAAATATCTATTCATTATCTTTTCAGATTATTAAAAGCTGGTCTTTGAGAAAGAGTGAAAAAAATAAGGCATCTTTGAATTATAATTCTGGAGAAAATTACTGATAAACTGTGAGAAAGAACTAATCAATCCCAGATCAAATGCTATAAAGACTGTTCTCTTCAGTTGATAAGCAATAAGTGGAAGCCACATCCTTTATCATGTGATGTGAGCGGATAATTGCTCAAAAAATTATTATGCTTGGCAAGGCTGACATAAAGAGAAAGAAGAGATAGCCAATGCATGGGATTAAAGAAATTACAAGGATGTCTTTGGAAGTTATTACTAGATACAAGTCAAGATAGTGAACATTTATCCATTAAGTTACTTGATAGCACAAGACATCTGAACCTTGTTTTTAGCTGTTTCTCTCCCCCTATATGTTATTTAAAAAGTACATCTTACTCTTATTCTCTGTGAGCTACACTGGTTGCCAGTTTGCTTCCAGTCCAATTCACAATGTTGGTTTTAACTTCTAAAGCCCTTCATGGCAGGGCTTGGGTTATCTGAGGGGCTGCCTCTTCAAATTTATATCTGCCCAGCCCATCAGGTCTGATAGAAGGCATATTGCGGGTTCCATCCACAGGAACTTATGCTTGGTGAGCCTTCTCTACCATGGCACCTTTGTCAATAGGACTGGGGTCTCAGGAAACCAGTGAAATCTTATGATAATAGCTCCATCACTGTGGCTGATTCACTTTCTCTTATGCAGTGTTTTTTTAATGATGACTATTTTATACTTTTAATAATGATAGTTTTTATGTATTTGTTTTAACTAATTGTTGTACATATCCCAGAGTCATTCTTGTGGGATGGGCAGCCATATAAATGAGACAGACAGACAGACAGACAGACAGACAGACAGAATGTCTCTTCAGAAGTAAACCCTTCTTTTCAATTAAATTCACTCTAACAGGATTATAACCTAAAGAATAATAAATAATGCCTATGTATCAATACATGCAACAGATATTCCACTGGTTTATTATTAATATTGACAGTTCTTGCTTCTTTAAAAAAAACACAATTCATTTTATTGAAAGATTATCTGTGTCACACAGAAATAAGCATCCTTTTTCATTTAAATTTTCAGCTAATGAAAACTTTCAAATATGAATTATAGTCCTAAATGAATAGGCTATCGAACACAATAAGGTGAATTCTGAGCTGAAAGCTATCACTCAGCAAAGGTATTGTGGTTAATATAATATTACAAGAGTATTCAATATTTATTGCTAGCCAGTCAATAAACCTTGCAGATTGAATAAATAATCTCTGGAAAAAAGATATTCTTACAGGTGAACAAGCAATTATTTATATGTGTGTTTTGTGTGTGTGTATCCATAAAATTATTAAGACTTAAGATTAACTTAAATGCTTTTTAAAATGTATAATTGTACACACCTCTTCACAGTACACTCAAAATTAGCTCTGTATCCACTGATTTTAATAAACTGCAAATGAATTCCACTTGATAACCCTTCAAACAAAAGGAAAAAATTCTCATCTATTAACAGTGGTAAATCACATTATAAATAACTAATTATTTCAATTAGCTTATCAACCATTCTAAATAAATTATGTCCATGTAGGACAACAGCAACACAATGTAAGCAATATTTATTGTTATCTCTATAAATACACCTATTAGCACATCCACATCATTATTCTTCAGAAGTACTAGTGATACCATGAATAATGATTAAGATTTACTTCATAGTAAACTTTAATTCTAAATCAGATATTAAATAAGTGAAGTCTTTTTAATTTTAATGCAATTCTGGTACTGTTTTCTATTTTTCTTTGGACTGTCAATACAACTTCATCACAATGCAAAGTTGTTTTCTTCCAAATCTGAAAGCGCTTTATTTTTTTTTCTCCACCTAAAAATGCTCTGCAAAACATAAAATCCTATCAAATTTAAGAATTCATGCATTGTAAGGCTAAACTGCTGTAGCTACAATATACAGCAATATAATAAAAGAACATGCCCCTGCATAGTGATTATGAAACAAAAGAACCTTTGGAGAAATATTTCCATTTGAAATTAGAAATCCCAAATTACAAAATTGGAGGGTATTATTTAAGCAGTCAAGTTCAGTCCTGTAATCCAGATGAAAACGCTCCAAGAAATTAGTAAACTAGCCTCCACCTAACACACTCAATAAAGGGGAGACTACCACCTATCTGAATAATTGGTTCTACTGTTAAACTGCTCTCCCTGCTAGAAAACTTTTTCTAATTCAGTCAGAATGTATCTTTCTGCCCTGAATTGTTCTTTCTGACACCATTTCATATATTTGGAGATTACGGTATATCCTCCTTATCGTCTTTTTTAAGACTAAGCATACCCAACTACTTATAACTGTCTTCATAGTACATCATAGTCCCCTGATCATCCTCAATATCATTCTCTTGTCACAATTTCTCTGATTTTTTCTTCTAAGCGCAGTGTTCAGAACTGAGAACAATGTGAGATAGGTCTGACTAAAGCAAAATAAACTGGAAACATTGCATTATTTGGACATTATACTTCTGCTGATGCAGTCTAAAATTGCATTTATTTTCTTTGCATCCATATTACACTGCTTTCTCATAAATACAGTACATACATGGCTCATGCTCTACTGCACATTTGACATTTCCTTCCTAAGACCTTTGTATTTGTTTCTGTTAAAGTTCATTTCATTACTTCCAGCCTAGTTTTCTAATCTATTTTGATCACTTTCAATGTTGCTGCTAATGTTTTAGCTATCCCAGTTAATTCTGTGGCATCTATAAATCTAATAGGGATTCCTTCCATCTCTTACTAAATTACTTAGAAAAATATTGAAGATACCAGACCTAGGATTGATCCATATAGCACCTGCTCAATATCTGACTTCAATATGATGTAGCACCAATGAGCATTCTCTGAGTACAATTTTGACCCAAATGTATAGCCATATGTAACTACATTGTTAAACAGCTAGTTTTGAATTGCTCTGTTGAAGTCAAGATATATAATGACTACAGCATTTCCATAATCTATTAAGAAAATTACCTGATCAAAAATGAGGTAAGATTAAGTCTGGCATCCCAGCACCCCCATGGTCATATGATCACAATCTGGGTGCTTGGCAACAAGTTGATATGTCCACTTGTAGCACCCTGAAATCACATGATTATCATTTGCAACCTTCCTTGCCAGCTTCCCCATAAAGTCAATGGGGAAAACAGCAGGAAAGGCTGCAAGTTGCTGGGGTAAATCTTCCGCACCCAACGATGCTCTCCCCCAGCCTCTCTGTCCTCGTGCCCTACTGGCACTCACATACCTTGTGCATCCTCCCCAACCCATACCCCAATCTCTTACTCATGCTTCTGACACACACCCTTCAACCTCCCCAACTCACACCTCTTGTGCACCCCTCACAGTGTTGTGCACCCTCCCCAGCCTCTCATGTACTCTCTTGCACCCCACAATTCATGCCTCACCTCTTGCACATTCCTTTACACCCGCCCTGACCTGGGCCCTCACCACACTCTTCCAACCTATGCTGCACCTCTCAAGGATTCCCTCACATCCTCCCCAAACCCATGCTATACCCTCACCCACCCTCCTCAATCCATGCCTCACACATCCCCCCGGAGTCCTTCGGGAATGGGGTGGCATAGAAGTTCCAACAAATAAATAAATAAATAAATAAATTCTCCAATCCTCATGATACCTCTCATATGCCTCCTTGAAAACTCTCCCCAACCATCACAATTTCTCCCTTGTACCTCCATGAGTCATCTTGCTTCCTCCCAAACCCAGCAGTAGCCACTTACCTCCCTGCCGGCCTGGGATTTGCAATTTCCTGTCAGTTTCCCCACTGTCTTAAGCCAAGGAAGTTGCCTTGCTTAATGGTCATGAAATTTGATTAACAATAGCAACTCAGACTGCAGGAATTGCCATCCCTAAGTCAAGCTTTACAAGCGCACTGCTTAGCGACCAAAATTCAGATCCCAATTGCAATTGTAAGTCAAGGATAATTTGTATCACTTCATGTAAATATTGTCTAAAATCATTAAATAATATTATAAAGAAGCTCAACTGCCAAATATATTTTATGATCAAATACTCAATACACCACACAAATTGTTAATATATCATGGAAGTTATCAAAATTAATTTTCTTACCAAAGAAAGACTGGTAATAAGTCTCTCTACATTAATCAGTATCAATTCTAATATGGTCTTTTGGTATTAAGAGTTTAGATTGAGAATTTCTGCTGCAGAATTCTTAATAGTCAGCTGTGGTAAATACAAAAATAATACCTACCCTAAGAAAAAGCTTTGTTATGGATATAATATAGTGGATGGCTTATTGCAAGTGTGTAAAGTGCAACTTATACACTCATTACTTTAAAAACCTTTTCTCACAATTACAAATTATGTGTTTCTTTACTGTTCAGGAATCACTAAAGTTATACTAGTTTTGTTCCTATACAAGTTCAGAAAGGCACGCAAGTGCTCACAAGGAGGCAAGTGAACTGTTGTAAGTCAAGGACTACCTATATAGCATGATACTGTTCCGAGTTATTCTCATTTTTTTCTCTTTCAATTGGAACCAATCAAACCAGGTAAAATGTTTTCTGGTAGAATATTAAGTTCAATTCTAAAAAATACTAACTTTATCATGAGTGGTTTAATAACAAAGCTGTCTCATCATGATTCATCCAACACTTAGCATAATACTGATATCTCAGCTGTTTATAACATGACTTCTAGCACATACCGTTTTGTCTTGCACCAACAGCAGAAATTATAACTGGAACTGAACAGTGACTAAGTGTTTTCTTTATCAGTGGTGCATAAATATCTTTAACTTCTTGAAATGAAGACTTGTCATTTACAGAATATTTAATCACAATGATATCTGCTTCTCCAATGAGGTTCCGAGATGTGTACCAGTCACTTTCAAAAATATCCTATATAAAACAAAAAGATGGAGCTAAATTCCCTTTTTTATTGATCAAGAGATCAGAGCACACAACTGTATAATAACTGAAAGTTTACTAAAACTTAGGATACAACATTTGTTTTGGGGATATTAAAAATGTGTAAAGCTGTCTGCAATAAATCAATTTGTTCAAACTTCATGTTGCTTTCTATGTCTTGCTTGTAGCAAACTTTATGTAAGTATGTCCTTTTTAGTTATGAGTTTGTATACATAGGATTACTAGATGAAATTAACAGAGTTAATGGCTGTAAAGGATTTCCATCCAGCTGTCTAAATTTTAAAATAAATTTGCTATTCAATTATTGATATATTTTATATATAAAATACATGCATCAAAACTACCACTCATTTTAGTTAATTATAGCAATATCAGTTCATTGGTGCAGTACTAATATATTTTGAAAGCAGAAGCATTTGACTTTTAAAATGTTATCCTTCCAAGAAAAGGTATAACTGAAAACTGAATAAACTGCTTCACTGGCAGTTTGTTCCTGACCTGGATTTACTGGATGAATAACTGCCATTAGTTCTTCATTTCTGAAGATCAGTAAAAAAAAATCTATTAGAAATCAATTACTAAAATTCCTAATAAATATAGTGTTCTTTTTTTAAAGGCTGTTGCAACCTCCTTTAATGATTTAAGAGCAAATAGCTAACTAAACAAAACATTTTACAAAAGCAATTAGAAATACTTTTTCTGATATACTGAATGTGCCAACTTAAGTTTTCCTACATTTTTCAGCATTGGACTCTTTGACCACCTATAACAACTAAAAGGTGGTTATATTCCACCTTTTATTACAATCTTTATAATGTTTTTAAAGTTCAGGTTAGAATCATGATACATTTATTCTTATAAGAAATTGAAGTTCAACTGTTTTTCCAGTGACATTCTGGGAAGTTCACTACTTTAGAAATGAAAGGTCAATCTAATGCCCTTATTGTCAGCTGATGAAGACTTTAGACTAACTAAGAGTGAATTTTCTCCTTTTTTTTCAGGTTGTAATATCACAAGTTGAAGGACTTCAGAAATCACACAATTTGAAAACTCAATTAGATTATCCAGTATTTTTAGTAACTGAGAAAAAAGGGAACACAGGCTAAGTTCAGAATGCTCAGAAGTATGAGAAGTACCTATGAGTGGAGATGGAATGGAAAAGAAAGACAAAAGATACGCAGGAACAATATTAAGAGAAGACACCAAAAAGACAGCAGGAATAATAAAATTGAAATGACATAATATAGTTTGACATAATGAATATTCAGAAGTTTTACACCATGAATACTATATATACACTTCTCAATCCACATTCTAAACCTAACAAATTATCCATTAGGAAATATTAGTGTTGAATACTAGATTTTTACACATGCAAGATATTGCTCAACCAATGACAGATATTCCTAGATATTGTCCCTCTATTTCAAAGATTCAGAGATCCTTATTCACATACATCCAAAAATCACAGGGTGAGACTAGAATCATTAGAAAATAGCAAACATTCCATCTGAGTACAAATTAACATGATAAATACCACAAGCGATGTCTGATTTATATGTATGTAGAACACTTTACAAACTGCTGCAAAATAATGACCTCCATAAAAAGTTAATCTCAGATGCAATTTATTCCTAAAGTCTTTTATAAGACATATATAAGTAATGGTTGAAATGAACATTTGAGACAAAAATACAGGATAACCAGGATCAATAATCTTCAATTATCTATAATGTTTGCATGTATATGTATGAATTTAAAGTCAGTACGTAAACTTAGGGCATGTTTTCATAATTACTTGGCACAGATTACTTTCAAATGTGCCCCAATTACTCTTCTGTCCCATTAGAAGACTTGCACACTAAATAGATTTCCCCCCCAAAGTTATGTATGCACATTTCATATACAACATATTTCATGGATAGGGTAGGGAAAGGTTGAACTGAAGCTGAATATCGATCCAGTAAATATAGATCCTAGATGTCATCATCAGAATAAATTAGAAAAAGTGGTTTTGAGCATGTCTCTTCAAGCAAAAGTATTTTAACTAATTCTTTGAGGAGCTGTGGTGGCTCAAGTGGTTAGAACACAGTACTGCAGATCAGCAGTTTGGCTGATCAAATCCCACCAGCTCC
>JANHJO010001900.1:0-13675 GCA_032468235.1 Pseudoxyrhopus heterurus | reverse complement strand
CAATATGCTGATTCTGTAAACCGCTTAGAGAGAGCTGTAAAGCACTGATAAGCGGTATATAAATCTAATGCTATTGCGCCTGAAGTTATAACCATTGCAATGCCCCACAGTCATGTAATCAAAACTTTGGTGCTTGACAGCACACTGGTATTTGTGATTTGGGGCACTGCAGTTCCTTCCACCTACCTATCAGCTTCACATCTATGCTCCTTTGGGCAACCTCTACAACAGCACTTCTTGGCAGCAGCATGAGGGCTGGGATTGAAGTGGAGGCCTGGGTCTTCAGCAGAATCAGCCAGCTGTCCCTCCCCCTCTCCGCCCTCTATTTAGCCCAAGTGCAGCCGTGGCCACTGCCACTGAGAAATGCTGCTTCAAGCTCCACATCACAGTCAGCTACCCCACCACCATTGTGCAAATCCATAGTTTTCCCACCACCCTGCATTTCATAGCCTCACTTGCATCCAGCTAACCTTCAGTTAAAGATGTCTGACTGTGCTATATGTGAAGTAACTGCTGACCACACCAGGCCTTCTTCCCATGCCGCATGCCCCATACTTACTATCTTTTGGGAACCTTTCCCAGGACTTTCAAGAACAGTCCAGCACAAACCCTGTTCTCACAGGGCTTTGGAAGACTTCATTCTCCAAATCATGGGTGCCATTTCTTCTCCAAATAGTGCACTTGATTTTGTGAGACCTGGGGAAGAGCAGAAGGTTTCTGAAAAATTGTGAAAATGGGGCATGCAGTTTGGAGAAGGAATGGTGCACACAGCCTTGGGAAGAAGGCCTGGCATGGCCAGCAGCTGCATGCAAACAATATAGTCAGGCCAAGCACACCGTAGTTAGTAGCAGGAGTAAACTGGCAAAGATCAACTGGGCACAGCAAAGCCTATGATAGCTTTGCACAATGATGCTGGGATGGCTGGCCATGGTATGAGGCTTGAGGCAATATTTCTCGGGCAGGGCAGTGCTGGAGCTGAAGTAGAGGCCTGAGGGCAGTAACAGCAGGCTGAGCCCAATGGAGGTTATGGGCCTTTACTTCAGCCCTGATGCTACCATTGCCAAATGGCACTATGCAGGGCAACCAAAAGGGCATCAATTGGGGGCAGAGAAGTGGATGGAGGGAGTTACAGTCATAAGCACTGCTGGGCCCAACTGGGCAGCTTCTTAAAGATTCAGGAATACTTATATATTCCAGTCAAATCAATTGCCTTTCAACTATATCCAGATTAACTGTATTTTATTAATGCCATTTTGTGAGTAAAGTAGAAAAGTTGCTATTCACACTGATATACCAATAGCAATAATGCAATCCAGTAATAACACAAAACTTAAGAATAGCTTTGCATTTGTTATCAATTTGAACAGCCTTTGATCTGAACTCAAAATCATTCCTGGAAGATGGTGGTACAGACAGATGTTTGGGTAGAACTAACTAGAGTAACAAATTATGTTAACTTAAATGCCAGATTGAGCAAACTTGTACAAATATGAGGATGTGCCATTTTTATTTAATTGATTAAAAGTGACAATATTATATGGCATTAGCTTGAGATTAATCCATTTTTGACAAGATGTTTAAATACAATTAAAGAAAAATAATATATCAATTTAATTAAAGGTGTTTCCAGTCTGGAGAGTTCTTATACAATTATGTCAGAGAAATTGAGGTCATGCTAGAATCTTAATTGTTTATAAGAAATAAATGAACTGATTTAATCCAGTGAAAGTAATGGAAATAGAGTGCTGTATTGGCACTATGATTAACAAGCTATGTTATTTATATTCAGGAGATGCTGGAGGGTCATATGCCATACATCAATTATATGGTACAAAAAGCCAAACTGAAGGGCTCAGCAAAAAATCTAAACATTATGTATTCACTAGATTCCCTACCTTCTTTCTTCTGACTTCACAGATCATAACTAAGCATATTCGGACACATATATTGGAGATGTTTGTTTTTTTTAATTTATATTTAAATTTGTACAGAAAGTTACAAAAATAAATGCAGCTTTTCTGGTATTTAAAGAAAATGTAGAACGAAGCAGATTTGAAGGGACCTGTTTGATTTTCCATAATACATCTATACAAACTGCATTCTTTCAAGTTTATATATTAAATATTTAAATGTATTTTGTTAACTGAATTATTTTTATTTTTGTAGGACCCTGGTATGACATGTATCTTTCTTCGAGAGATTCAGTTGTTTTCAACTACAATCCTTTCATTTCTTTAAATCCTGATCCCAAACCTGGATACAATAATCAAGTAATTAGAGCAACCAATCTTGTTGTTTCAGCATTAAAGTTTCTTAACACCTTGAAGAATCACTATTTACGGCCAGATATATATTATGTAAACCGCAAATGGGGTCAAAGCAAAATGTTCAAACACTTCATCCGTGCTCTTCCATCTACTCTATCCTGGTATGGAGCATATTTAGTGAATGCTTATCCTTTAGACATGTCACAGTATAAATCTCTCTTCAATAGTACCAGGATACCTAATTTAAGTAAAGATACATTATTTACAAGTGAATTTGCAAGACATTTGTTGGTAATGAGAAATGGTCATCTTTATGTTTTTGAAGTACTGGATCCTTTTGGTAACATTCTACATCCATCTGAAATTCAAGCTCATTTAGCACAAATAATATTTGATGCTGATCGCTTGCCTAGATTTGAACTTTCATGTCTCACAACTGAAGAAAGAAATACTTGGGCAAATGTAAGGCAGCAACTTGTCCAAAACGGTAATGAAGAAAACTTGAAGAAAATTGACAGTTCAGTCTTCTGCCTTTGTTTAGATAAAGCTTCCCCGCAAGATGAAATTGAACTCACTCATTGTTTTCTTCATGGATATGGTTTTAATCGCTGGTTTGACAAATCCTTTAGTCTGATTGTCACTAGTGATGGAAATGCGGGAATAAATTTTGAACACTCTTGGGGAGATGGTGTTGCAGTTCTGCGTTTCATTAATGAAGTCTATAGAGACAGTACAGATCGTCCAGCTCTTGTGCCAGAATCCAGTCCAGCTTTATTTGTTACAGCTTCTGACAAGCTTGAATTTAATCTAGATAATTCAATAACATCTGCAATAAATGCTGCACGTATGAAATTTGATGAAACATTGAAAAGGTTTAACGTAAAATCATTTAGGTATGAAAAATATGGGAAAAAGTATATAGTGAATAAAAACTTGAGTCCAGATGCTGTATTTCAACTTGCTTGTCAAATGGCTGTCTATCATCAGTATGGAAAGTTTCTTCCTTCTTATGAAGCATGTAGTACTGCAGCTTTTAAACATGGTCGCACTGAAACAATTCGACCAACATCTGTGTACACTAAAAAGTGTACAGATGCATTTATTGCTGAACGAGGAAAGCATAGCATTCAAGATATGAGAAATATGATCGAAGAATGTTCAAAGCACCATAGACGCTTGCAGTTGGAAGCTACACTAGGTTAGGTCTTTTCAATATTTTATTATTTTATTTTAGCTAAGTCTTGTGATAAAGTAGGGATGATACTTAACATAGACTGTCAAATAACTTGTTTTATTTAACTTTATAGAATATGAAAATGTTTTTATTGTGGGATGTACTTTATGGAAAGGATAGTTAGAAATTTTCACATAATTTAATTAGATCTTAGTTCCAACTTTGTTATAGTTATAGAATGTAGCAACATTTTTTAAACTTTAATTCTTTCATTTATATCTGTCTGTCTTCTAAGTAACTCAAGTCATTATCCTTCCTACGGTAGTTGAATGGGGATTTGAATCCTACTCTCCCCATCTCTAATCCAATACCACTTCTACACTACATAGGCTTTTTAATTATTGGAAGAAAAATGCTATTTTTGCAAGCTGTTAAAGGATACATATTTTTGTTTCCTTCTGGGCACTGTGAAAATGGATTGCTAGATATTGCCTTATTCAATATTTTTTTTCAACTTCTATCATGCTGGGATTTCCTGGTGATCCCAATCCAAGCACTAATTAAATATGACTGTCAAGATTTTTTCCCATATCAGTCAGGAAACTGCCATAGTGTCATCAAGAATTGAGCTTGACTTGAGGGCTAATTTGCTTTTTAATGATATTAACCAATATCTGCTAAAGGTAGTTCTTGTTTAGCAACTCTTCTCAGCTACAACAATGATGAAGAAATAACTTTACGACCAGTTCTTGCATTTACAACCTTCAAAGGTCTGTAAAGTAAAAGCCAAAATAAAATAATTACAGTTATGATACCACTTAGCAACTGCTTCACTTAACAACCGACTGGTTGTTAAACTGGGACTACCAATAGCATCTATTTAAATGAGAAAATATCATCTGTCCAAATGGAGTATAGTAGGGCACAAAATATTTTGAAAGGGCATGTGTGATTATTATTTTTTATTAAATAAAAGTTGTTTGTATTAGAGAAAGACTTTGTGGGGGGGTGAGGACACCAGTAAGGGAGGGGAGGAACACTGGATTACAGTTCTATTTGGGAATTCTACAATAGAAGGAAGGAAGTCACTTATAAGCACCATATAAGCTCAGTAATATCTGAGTAATATCCAAATTCTGTTTTATGAGATAGGTGGCCATATATATATTTAAAGTAAATAAATTACTATAGAAGCTTTTGCAATAATTCTACGATTAAAACTTAACTTTTTTAGCATCTGAATTTAAATCTTGGTTTATTTGTTTACAAGTAGGTATTTCTAAGTGACATCATCCTAGAAATACAGACTTGGATTTCTAAAATATATTTCTTTAGACTGAAGGAGAATTATTTGAGAAGCAGTTTTTAATCAACTGTATAGAAGTTATCTTTTTCTTGATATGGATTTAGCTTAGTTATTAGGACTAGCCATGATAGTTCAGTATTTACTAAATATTGTTGAAGACAAATATATATAATGCAATCAAATATACCACAAAATTCAAGCTTCTAAGAGTGTGAATCAGAAATGTCTTCACTTTGGGGAGTAATTATAAGCCATTACTTAATGAAGTCCATTTTCATAAACTATATTTTAGTAGGATTTCAAATTTAACAAAACTAAATAATTTGGGCTGAAAAAACCTTGTCTTGGCATTTATTTTATTTACAGTAATTTTTCCTTTTCTTTTCTATCATGCAATAGCAGTATCCAGACATAATGCATTCTCAGCATTGTAAAAGCCATTCTGCTTGTTAGTAATAGTGTAAATGAGATCATTCTGCTATAAGATTCAATGCTAAATCTATAAGATCCATTGGTATTTTAGCTTGAAAAAGATTTGCGACCATTTTATACATTGCATCTGATATGCATGATAGTAATTCACTTTTACAGAGACCTTGCTTAAAAGCTACTCATTTAGTGATCATTCAAATTTACGACAGTGCTGAAAAGTGGTACTTAGAAGGTCCTCACAGTTCCAGCCATTGTGGCACCCCCGCACAATGATGACACACAATGTCACATGATCACAATTCAGACACTTTGTAACTGGTCTACATTTTTGACCATTGTAGTTTCCCAGAATCAATCAATTGCAATTTGCAACAAAGTTAATGGGGAAGTGGACAAGAAGTTGAAGTTGCAATCACATGAGTTCCTCACTTAAATGACCCACAGTGATTCACTTAATAAGGGCAACTAGGGACCACTGGAACTACCATAACTAAGCAGCATGGTCATGTAACAAATGAAACAAAATGTTAAAAAGTTATGATATTTATGTAGTTACTTACAAAGCACCTCTAAATTACATTAAGATAACCAAAGTATCTTTACAATCCCCAAAGCATGTCACAACTTTTGAGCACCCCTAATGTTTGGAAATTGAAAGTTGACAAATTGGACACGCCCTAAAATTGTAACATAACACTTTACAGTTATTTAGCAACAGAAATTCCAATTCAATTATCATTGTTGAGAAAGAACTACCTCTAATTCTTAAACAATATATTAATTACTAATTAATTAAACTTGAAAACCTAATTCAATATTCCTTTTTCTTTTCTGTTCTGTGTATATCATGTCACAATAATACTAAATCTTCATTATTGTAGTCTCTGTGCAAAAGGCATAGGTGTTCTGCGTTTGCACTGAAACTCCATCTGGAACCTTCTTTAACTGAGATTTTAGCAGGAAGTGAATCCATACAGTTCATGCTCCTAGGCCAAAGGTAACAAAAATTGGTCCACCAATACCTCTTAGGGGGCCCAAAGCACTCCTAATTGGGTAAACAAAACCAGAACTAAGAAATTTTGCTTCCTCCCCTTCCCTTTTGGGATTTGGGGAAATAAGGAGCAAATGGAAAGAACCTCATTATTTAAATGGAGTAATAAGCTGCACTGATACAAGCTATTTTCAGAGAAGAACAAATCAAACATTACTATCACTATTATTGTTACTGTGCTTTTTCCTTTCTATCTCGACATCAGTAAGTCGAGCAACTGCTAGTGTCTAAGCCAACAAAAATTACCTTTGCTAAGGAATAAAACAGGCCCAAGTACTTCAGTATTAGCTAATCCTTTTTACCAGTTCCATTTGCCATTGTAGATCATTCCAAGGGTACAGAACCTTGCTAGGATTGAAGTAGCCCTTTTGGATAAACTGATGTAGTCATCTGAACAAATCACCCAGTATAAACCTGACAATCTTTGTCCTAACACAGCCATCTGTTCAAGATAACTAGCAGCTGCATTTAGAGAGCCTAATCCCCAGAACCCCATCTGTCTTATTTTATGGTACTAACTGAATTAGATTTATTTCATAGAATCTCCATTGATTCTTACTTTGGTATGCTGCCTATGCTCAAAGCCCTTGGTCGCACAGCCAGCTTTTCAGGCTGACACTGAAATGTTTGTTCATCTGAAGCTTATATACATAGGACAACACCAGTCCTATTAAACTTTTTCCATTGAGCTAAGGCAAATCCAGCTTCCAAAGAAATAAAGTTGGATTCCAAGAGATCAAGCATGCTAAGTCTTCTCTCGGAAAAAATAGTTTCTTCTCTCTCTTATTTAACATACCACAAAAAGGAGCTAAGTATTATTTTACCTTCAGAGATTTTGCAGCTTTCCAAACAACAAATAAGTATTGATAAGTACTGCACGTCTTGACTGCATCTCTACATTCTTGATAGAGATCATTCAACTTGGAATCTGTACTTGGTTATCACAGAATTTTCACAGGAGGTTCAAAACTGACTAGAAGGCCTAGTGTGCCAGGGCACACAGCAGATAACAAAGGATTTAAAAACATATCTTTTAACGTATCTTTTAACACAATGATTATATCAGATGACCCTCTCATTTCAGGCTGCCTCACTTTCTAAAGCCTTACTGGGTATTACATTGGATATTTCAGTATTGACTAGAGTGACTGTAATTATCCAACAGCAGGGACCATACAAAGATGTCTGTCACACGTTCCTGCCAATCCAACGATGCTGATTGTTCTCTTGTAGAAAAAAACTCCAGTTCCAATCAAGTCTGTTCTACCATCCCATCTAAGACTAATTTTTATTACTTGGTAGCAAAGCCAAAAAGAGAGAAACAATACTACATCTTTATGGTCTCCAGATAAATTCAAGCTTTGAAATTTAGGCAAATGAGTTTGTAAAACAACTTTCTAGTTTCCTATCTAAGGGATTTATTTGCATTGTAGATCATGGATATAATAAAGATGTTTGCTTCCATCTAGTCTTTCACTCATATCGCTAGAAGTATCTGCTTTACACTGCAGAGCATGTCTCTCCAGTTTCAGATGTTCTCCAGCAAATGCAGAGTGTTGGCATATCTCCACCTCTTGTGCATTCAAATTTACATTGATCACTGGCTTATAGCTTCATCATCTCATCTATTATTAAACAAATAGGTCCAATGTACTCAGTGAAAATAGACTGGGACTCCTGGTTTACACAGCAAAGCCTTTCTGAACCCTTCTTTAACTGTATATTTGCATCCAGTTGGATTTTCAGGTAGTATGCACTTTCTGGAGTCATCACTAATCCATTTTTCTTTTTATCTTTTACCCATAGCATAGGTCAACATTCTCAGATTTAGCTTCTGCTATTCAGTGCTTACTCAGATTCATGGTATCAACCATATTGGTTGTATAGCATATTAGACTTTGGAAGCAAATACTGAGAAGGTTTGTACATCGTTTTTTAAAGCAAAGTATCTCTTCTATAGTGACGAAAGCTCCCTCCCAAATGTCATTGGTTTTCAGTCGACTGCCTCCATCCTATGTCCACAAAGTTCAATTGATAGGAAAACACCTAGAATAAAATTATTTACAATAGCTCTGGATGTTCACTGTGATTGCTCTTGTATTCAAAGATAAATGTCTTTTTTTAGAGATGGGATGAAATCTACCTTTATTGAATTCTAAAGATCATCACATTTTTTGATGTACTTCACTAAAATGCTTTCAGATTCTAGCAACAAAAAGATACTCCGGCTTTTGTTTCTTTCTCTATTGTCTTCAACTCTTAGAGTTTCATATTCTCTTGATTTTGAATATGGGAAGATGCATGATTCCTGTGTTTGTTATCTTCATTTGGGAGTCTTCTATGAACAAGACTTGTTAAAAGGATGTGATGGAATTTCTTGTAAACATATTATGACTTTTTAAACACTTCTTACATGTCAGAAACAGCCTAATGTTTCATCTTATGTCTCCTGGACAGTCAGTGTCACGATGGAATCTTTCCATCATGCTTTTCTAACTCACAAGGAAGCCATACATCCATTGGCCACCATAAATCTATATCTCCTTAAATTAGGTTTCTTTGTAATGGTTATGTTAGCTTACTCATGAGTTGTATGTTCTTAAAGCAGATTCCCTCCATTTCTGTAATTACATCTTGATCAGATGATACTACAAATGGACTGGATTTTCTTTTCCAAAGGTGAGTTGGAATTACCTTTTAAATAAGCTATTAATGCACTCTTATTGCAATCTTCTCTCCATCCCAAGAGCATTCTTCTTTCACTGGATGTGCAGTGATCTATGACATTTTGTTTAGGCAACATCAAGGAGTTCCATTCTTCTCTGCCTTTAAATTTTTCTTTACGATATTATGTAATCTGGTATAAACCCATCATTGCTTTATATTATTGGTTGGCTTATCTCATACCATCTGCTGCTTCTCTATGATGTGAGAAATGCCAACATCAATTTATAGAGATCTTTTTTGTGGGATTTGGTTGGACCTCTATAAAGAAACTATTTGGTCCAACCAGTTGACATTTGTAAGATGCTAGCAAGTAGACTTTTGGCAAGAGTAAATGCCAGTTATGGCAGAGCAGAATTATCCTTTGTACTTTCTTAACTGTAGCATTTGACCCACAGCCTTCAAGATTCTCTTACTTATTATCCATGTATGTGGTGCCAGAGGCCATGATGAAGAATAGATTGCTTAACTGTAACTATAGTTCTTTGTCTTGTCATCCATGCCACAATTTACTGAGCCACAATTTTCCTTGCTACAGGTGCCTGCCTTGGTAGGTATTCCTGATTTCTGAACTGAAATGACAGTCTCTTGAGAACTGAGGGGAATGCAGGAGTTTCTACTAGGAGCATGCACAGTAGGGATACACTTTCTGCCAGAAATCCACCTACAGAAGATTTCTGGTTGAGTTTGGTGCAGGCACAGAACCCATGTATTTGTTGGACAGATGATCACTCAAACAACTATAGTTACAGGTAAGCAGCTAAAATTCATGTCGCCATTCATTTTTATAGTAATGTTTGGTGGAAAATGGACAAAAAGATATTTTCATAAGCATCCTGTATTCCTTCTGACAAAATTCACACTAGTGTTTGTATATGTGTCTCTGAGTGTGTGTCACTGCCAATTAGGATCCCATGAAAAATTCTGAAGTTTTCAGATAGTTTTTATTGTCATTTATAAAATAGCTATTTTGTATTTTAAATAATATGGAAATAATGTATAACAGGGAAGATGAAAAAGTAAATAGAGAACAGCATGAGGAAAGAGTTTGGGAGAAAAAAATTAGATAAAATAATAACATAAAATACTAAAAACAGAAAGCAGAGTCACTGTACTGATAATAGAGTGCTTAACTTCAATTTATTGTATAAGCCACAAATATTTGGAATTATATACCCCACATTAAATCATACCCCAAATTATATAAAGCCCAATGGCTGTATTTATGCAACAATTTAAGCAAAAGCATACAAATTAATTCATGTCTTAGTGTACTGTAAAACTATTCAGTCTCTTTTTGGAGAGTTATAGTATTTATATTTTAACATGATAAAATAGGAGGAGTTGTTTTCTTGCACAGCTATTGGAAATCAGAAATAATATAAAGGAGCATACTTAGATTCCACAATCGGCTAAACATGAACCACTCTGAATTCCATGACTTCAATGCAAGAAATGTTAATTACGTCCAGAGTTTATTGGTATTGATGCATCTTCAGAGTGAATATATATATGGTTAGATGGTGCTTGATTTCATCATGTTCTGCACATACCTATAATGTGTTCATAGTATAAATATCCTACTCACTCTTTATATTCAATGAATCTGCCTCTTTTTTTATCCAGGTCAAGGATTTGATCGCCACTTATTTGCTTTGAAGTACCTTGTCCAGCGCAGAGGTGGAACTATTCCTGATATTTATAAAGATCCAGCCTATAAAAACATAAACCACATTAACATTTCAACCAGTACACTAAGCACTCCAGCAGTTAATCATGGTGGATTTGGACCAGTAGTGCCAGATGGTTTTGGGATTGGATATAATATGTTTGATACCTGGATAGGATGCCTCATTACTAGCTATTTGGAACAGGAATTAGATGAACATCTGACATGTCTTCGGTGCACACTAGATGATATATTTGAAGTCTTAGAAGAAAAACAACTTAAATAGTATTAAAATATTTTGAATTGACTACATAACGATTCAAAAACAGCTGATATTTAAATAATGCATATATTACTATAAAGGGTAATAGTAGATTAAGTAGCACAACAAAGCTGTTCAAAATGTGTTCAAAATGAACACTTTAAATCTTAAAGCAGTTTTAATGACATAATACTTAAATCTTTGTTCTCCATTCTGTAACTTCTCTTTTTTAAAAAAAAAAATACCAATATTTTCAATTAATTTTATTGATTTTCTAGAGCTCTACGTGCCTAATAAATCAACATTTGCTGAAGAGCATAAAATGTTGATTCCCCAAACCGGCAAAAGTAAACTGCTATGTAAATTATTTATTAGATGTATTTTTATTTGACAAAGCCAATGCACAATGATTTAAAAAAATAAAATATTGAGGTGACATGGAAAGCTGTGCAAATATGTTTTGTCATGTGAAAAGATATTATTAAAATAAAGTGACTTTTTCCTTCTATATTTGCTTGCTGAAATTACTTCATCTAAATGAGTATAATCAGATATAGTATTGGTATGTTGTATAATGCAGTGTGCCATACCTGTCATTAATAATGAGTGTTATTATTTTTGTAACATTGACAATCTCAATAGATACTACTTTTTCTATTTGCTGTCCAGATCTGAGATATTTATTGTATAGCTCAGAATCATATGAACTTTTCGACTATATATTTCTCTGAAAATAACTTGTATTTCAAACTTTTATTACAATATTATTAGTTATTACAATAACTAATCTGCACATAATGTAATGCTTGA
Organism: Pseudoxyrhopus heterurus; assembly: GCA_032468235.1. Classification (NCBI taxonomy): domain Eukaryota; kingdom Metazoa; phylum Chordata; class Lepidosauria; order Squamata; genus Pseudoxyrhopus; species Pseudoxyrhopus heterurus. Next base: position 1,980 of record JANHJO010001900.1, on the reverse strand, counting down.
GAGTCTGTAATCTCATGTGAAGATAATCACAAACAGAGGATACAACGGAGAAATGTAGGAAAGAGAATTAATTATGAAAATATATTTTGGGAATTCTAAAATCAAAATATTTTTATACAAAATGGGATGGAAATCAGGAAATCTTCAGTCCTGATCTTGAGAAATCTTGAGAAATAGAAGCTTGCATTTTAAAATTCAAGAGTATGAAATTTGGAACATTTTATTTGACCTGAATTTTGTATAATCCAGAAATATTGCCCCCCACATCCCCATTGGTTTGAATTTTGGGTTTGACTCTGCTGATTATAAATCTGCTGAGGTTGTCCCAGTTTTCAGGTTATCTCATACATTCCTTCATTCCAGCATATTGGAACTATTTGAAAGTCCTGTCTGTTAAAATGAGCCTAATTTGGTATACATGAGATACACTGATTGCCCCAGGTTATACTGTTTGAGAGGTACATTATGTTCTCATAAAGGTCTCCTGCCTTGAAGGTAGAGATATGCATATATATGGGATGCTGTCATTTGTGGCTTGAACCATCCATTTGATTGGAAGACACTATCCTCTAACTTAAGTAGTGGTAGCAAGCATCAAAAAAAATGGCTCTTAGACCAATTGGCTGGATATCTGGGGAGATTGTCAGGAAATTTGCTGGACAAGGTATGAAGTCTAAGAATATTTTCATCTTAAATTTTCAAACATTTAAAAGAAATCCAGCTTCTACCAAATACACACATTCACATATACATAACTTTGTTGAATTTGGCTAAGATAACCAAACTCCAAGAGAAATGTCATTGAGTGAGAAATTTCAGTAAACTGCCTATACATTTAGAAATATGTGAGATATGAGCTAAGTTCCCACAATATTTTTCCTTAAAGAAATTTCTGAAATCTCAGTCTCTCCAGTTGCCCCTGCAATTTTAGTCAACAGTAAAGGAAGTTAGTAATGAAGATAGTCCTGCCAAATTATTAACCTCTTCGAAATAGTTAGGAGGCAGATCTGATCAACCTGGCTAAAAATTGACTATAAATAAAGTTTATACATATAAGTTGTCCTTAAGACATGCTACCATTTAGCTAACTCTTGATGACAACAGGTTTTTGATTTCTCCAAATTATTGCTAGTCAAGATTCTTAAAAGAGAGATCAGGAGAATCATAGAATCATAAGGTTGGAGGGGCCCTTCTAGTCCAGGAGTGTCAAACTCAAGGCCTGCGGGCTGGATCTGGCCCGTGATGAGGCCAAATCTGGCCTGACTGGCCATCCTGGAAACTGTAAGGGTCCGGCCCGCCTCACTTTGGCCCAACTCATGCCATCCTGGTGCACATATGTGCGCACAGGCCCAGTTCTCCGTCACCACATGCAGAGAAACTAAAGTAGTTTGTGGGACTACGGTTAAAAAAAATAGTTCAGAGCCTTCAACCTTGCGAGATTTTTTTTTTCATGAGAAGTTGGAAGGTCTGAAGTATTTTTTTTACTGCAGTCCCACAGACTACTTTAGTTGCTCTGCATGAGGCGGTGGCAAAAGGAGATGGAAAGGTTAGTGAAGAGGGATCTGGCTGCCCTGGATGGCAGGTGTGTGTGTGTGAGGGTTTGGCCTGGCTGAAGGGCCATAGGTAATGCGGGGCAGGGCAGGTGGGGTGCAGAGCTGCCTTGCTTTGTCCTCCACCCCCTGCCTTGCTTTGTTCTTTGCTACTTCCTGCTCGCCTCCGTAATCTAGTAGAAGGCTGAGCAACGCACTGGTGTGATGGCCACAAAACAAGGCAGGGGGGGGTGGAGTACGAAGCAAGTCAGGATGTGTGTGGAACTGCCGGCTTACCTGAGCGCTCCACTAGCCAGGCACTGAAGCGCCACAACTGTCAGAGACAGAGAGATGGGGGGCTCTCTAAACTCTCTCTGTGTGTGTGTGTGTGTGTGTGTGTGTGTGTGTGTGTGTGTGTGTGTGTGAGAGAGAGAGAGAGAGAGAGAGAGAG
>JANHJO010001898.1:110216-123934 GCA_032468235.1 Pseudoxyrhopus heterurus | reverse complement strand
TGATTCCAATAATCTCTTGTTGTTAAGCCTTGGTAGAGCTTCATCAATGGCTATAAGGGAACATCGTGCAAGACTTGTGGTTCAGCTGCCTGTTTTAATGCTTTGCTAAGTGTGTTAGATTTTTCATTCTGGGAGGATGCGGGGAACACAGAGCAGTAGTTAAATCTAAATCTTTTAACCTTTCACATTTAACATACTGTAATGTGAAACTGCCATAACAACTGAAACTGAAGGAGATTTGAAACAGCAGAAGTCACCCTGCTTGGTTCACTTACTCTGTTCAGCAGTTTGACTAATATTAGCTAAACATGTTGCATCAATCCAGCCACTGTCACTTATAGACCGTGGTCCCTAGCCAAGGTCCCTATTTAAACACGGCAATTGTGCCTGTTCAACAAATAGTTAAAAACCTGATTTAGCAGAGCTTGTGAACCTAGCCAGGGGCAGCATTGACCAAATGCATCACATTCCACCGCTAGCTAAGCTGATTAAATTTTCTGATTCTCCACAATCAGTCAGGCCCCAACAGAGCCCAAATATCTAAATGAGTTCTTCGTACTACGGGGAGAAATTATTAAACTGACTTTTTTCTTCCTTGCCTGCTTCGGCATTAATCCCACTTCTGTCTGTGCTTATTAAAGACTTTCTCTGCACATCCATGTCTGTATCCAGTGATACTCCCTGCCACTAGATAATGACATTGGATCATTTAGCTTTACAAAAGGTTAATGGAGACTGGAGCTGGTGACAGCTCTTCAGAAAACAGATCCAGGACATTATTCCAATACAGGTAGTCCTCGACTTACAACAGTTCCTTTAGTGACCGTTCAAAGCTACAAAGGCACTGGAAAAAGTGAGTTATGGCCGTTTTTCACACTTACGACCATTGCAGCATCCCCATGGTCACATGATCAAAATTCAGATGTAATTCATATTTAGGGCGGTTGCAGTGTCCTGGGGTCATGTGATCCCCTTTTGCGACCATCTGACAAGCAAAGTCGATGGGGAATCAGATTCACTTAACAACCATGTTACTAACTTAACAAATGCAATGATTCATTTAACAGCTCGACAGCAGGAAAAGTTGTAAAATGGGGCAAACTCACTCAACAAACGGTTCACTTCGCAACATACACTTTGGGTTCAATTGTGGTCATAACTCGAGGACTCCCTGTATGTTTAATTCCAAGATAACAAAGGGGGAGACACAGAAATGCTTTCACTTAAAAAAAAAACCTTGTTTGCTATTATTATCAATTTTCTGCAGTAGCTCCCAGATCAAGCCACTGCACGGATGGGTCCCTTCACCCCGCTTGCTTCTGCTCAGGCCATGGGAAGGAGCTTAAGCCTGAGTCACATCCCAGCGTGGCTCGTGGATTGTGGGTTGCTAACATTGCTATCGCTGCTGAATGGTGTAAGCCAGTGCTGAAGAAGCAGACAGATGGCGCACTCAAATACAGGAGGCCCTTGGAATGGAAAAAGATGAATAATTCCAGGAGATACTCTTATGCCAGCTTTCTGAACACTTGGCTCCTTGCAAGAATCCGAGAACCTGGAGTACTGCCTGACACAGGATGGAATCTTAATCAGCTGAGCCATCCTACGCAGCAAAACACAGAGGACATCGAGAGACTTGTTTGGGGGTGGAGCAATTGGTGGTGTGTGGAGAGGGGGGAATTATTCAAAATCCACTTTCAGCAGAGACTCTGGTTCCAACTAGAGTACCCTTTTTTTTTTGGCGAAGAACAAGGAGCCCTAGGAGGACCACTGGTCATGCTATCTCATCCTGATAGGAGTCAACTGATACAGTTGGAATGATGCCTTGGCTGACTTGAAACTGGTTTTGATACAGTCAGCACCCTGAAGGAATATTGGTTAGAAGGAGGACGTAGTTCAGAAAATATAGGCTGTGTATACAGAAGGGCTGTAGTTTTCTCCTGGCATCTCCACTTGAAACAGCCACTTGAAATGGATAATGGGAAAAACATATCTTTGTTGTCCAAGACGTTTTGCCAGCATTGAGCTAGATAGACAAATAGACAAATTCTGTTGTAGATGCTTTCCCATTTTTCAGAAGGAAAATAAAGAACCTATTCCTCTTGCCTCCAGGCAGGTAAATTCTGATGTGAAGGATTCCATCAATGACTGTCTTCCAAAAATGAGTCTGAGTAAAATTCATCGCCTGGTTTGATTCAAAGGAGCTAAAAAACATACAGGCATCTTTAAGTTAAGGCAGTGATTTGAAGGATAAGGCATGGAGTTCTTGTGGCAAAATAAGAAAGTGGTAACTGAGTGTCTTCTTCCTAGATGTTTTCTCAACTTTCTCTTCCACCAGAATGCACCGCCAGGAATTTTCTGAATGGTCTCCCAAAGTTGGCTTGGGTGACCTCAGCTAGACAGGAAGGTCCTTTAAATTAGAATTTTGTTCTGTCTACATGTGCTCATATTGGGGGAGGGCATAAAAAGCATTAATGCTAGGTTAATCAAAATGGACTTGTTTGTAAACAACCCAGCTATGGCATTTAGCAAAACCACCATGTTAAGCTAGAATGTGGTTTACTTGCTCGAGTGCAGCGTGTGATATGTGCACAGCAGTTGTGTTTTATTGACTTGGAAGGCATGTGTTGCTTGAACAGTCAGCCTGAACTACAGCTGAGAAGAATCCAGGAAACAGAAATTTCCATTCCTTTCCTGGAAGGACCACCATTCCAGAAAAGGAATACTTGGCTCCAAGCATCATCAAAGCAAAGCACCCCTTCAACATTTGCCCAGTTTTTAAAATTACAGATGGGGAAAATAGGTAGAGAAAATAATGGGTCACCTAACATTCACACACACAGAGACACACACATACACACAGTTATTGGCAAGTACTCAGCACCTTTCAGCTTCAGGAAACCTTTCAGATTCAACACAGATCCCAGAGAATCCAGCATATGTGGACCACAAGGCAGGAGAGATTGGATTCACCCGAAATCATGCTAGAGTTTGTCTGCCAAGAAAATCCTGCGAGCACTTTGGAGCCAGGCATTTCAGAAAACCCGATGGCAGCGAGGTTATCCCCAGTCACGCATCGAAACACAACTGCCAGATCCTCCCCTCTCCTCCTCTCCCCCCCCCCACTGTCACAAGTTGGTATGCACTGCAGGAGTCGGTTCCATGCGATGGAATGACATCAGTTGCCACCAGCAGGGATCTGGCCTCCTGTTCCAATTCATATGGTAGCAGAGACACAAAGCGCCAGGTTTTGAGAAAACTCAGCAGCGTGGGTGAGAAACTGGGCACGGAGCACGACTGAAAATCTGGCCCCCTGTTTGCCTTCCAAAAACAGGGGTGGATTTGCTCCAGGAACGACACTGATCTTCCTTGACGTTCCTGAGCGTGTGGATGTGTGAGCATGCCTTTGCGCGTGCATGCATATACGAATTAGAACCCATGTTTAACAGAAAGAAGAAGAAAAAAAGGAGAAATAAAAATGTACCAGGAGAAGCCTAGGGAGAAAATGAACTATTTCTTTTTTTTTTAATTTTTACTTTCCACTTTCCTTCCTTCTGTGTATTACCCTTATGCAGGTACAGATGAAAAGAGAACAGGTCCCGCATTCCCTTGCCTTTGCAAATTATATGACAGGGTAATGCATTTAAAATATGTGCTACTCTTTTAAAAGCAGCCACGGTATGTGTACTTCTGAGGTTAGATATAAGGAGCATGTTACATAAAGTCGGGGGGAGGATCTGTGCCCTGTGCCTTAATCTCATTAAAAATCACCTTTCCCCATATTGATTATTTCAATACTCTTCTATGGTACTGGTGGATGGTTAAAACAACCACAGTGTAGCATTTTGTGTGAGTTTAGTTGTCAAAATCTTCTGGGGGGAAAGGAGCTGTTTCCATTTCACTATAATTGAACAGGATCTTCAGCTCCTAGCCTTATCCTTTGATCTTGCCTTATGACCTATGCCCCTTGGAGAGAGAGCTTCCTTGATTGTGATGCTCCCGTTCAAGATGATGCTTCTTAATAAAATGGCTCTCGTATTGCTTTCCTTCAAAAAGCACCAGATCAAAAAAATAAAATCATACATGCAACGCTCAGATTATGCCCATAATGCTTGTTACTTATGCTATCACAACTCCATCACAGCCATCAGAAGAAAGTCCATTTGTAATTTACTTTTTCTTCTTCTTTTTTTTTCCCCTTGAGGCTTTTACAGTCTTTAAAAACCAAAATGACAAGAATCTTCATGAAAACATTCATTTAGATCCAATTTTGTTGTCATTCTTTTGAATGGGGAAAAACAACCATCTCTCTTTCTTGTTATTTCATAGAAGACATTTGTGTGACTAAATGTTGGGACTTCAAAAAAATGACCTTTTTTAATAAAAAAAAAGCGAATTTATTTTATTCAGCTTAGAGAAGCATAGAGAAGAGTCCTAGTTTTGTGGATGCTTTGATGCATTTTTTTTAACATTTCTTTCTTTACTCTCCCCAAAAGAAGAGTATGGAACAAAGACTTCAGTGCTATTAGGAACTGCTTTTCATGCTCTAAAGCTGGTGACCTACCTTAATCAGAAGTTGATATGTTGTAAAAGATGATTAGTAAGTGGCTTTATTTTGAGCATGGTGGTGGCAAGGTGGTGCCGTTGATATTATGAGCTATATGCCGCTCCATCTCTTGAGACTCTGAGTAGCTTCCAATAAAAGATTAAAAACAAACAAAAATATAATTGTAAACAGTCAGTCCAAGGTGCCATCAGTCAAGGGCTGCATTATCTTACTCAGTCCCAAATGTTATCCTGGAGAGCCATGTCTTTATGGCTTTCCAAAAATGTAATAAAGCAATGGATGGATGGATGGATGGATGGATGGATGGATGGATGGATGGATGGATGGACGGATGGACGGATGGACGGGTGGACGGGTGGACGGATGGATGGATGGATGGATGGATGGATGGATGGATGGATGGATGGATTATATGTTATCAAGAGAGTGTCAACTCTTGGTGACCACATAGACTTTCTCCAACCTGGTCCTTCAATGGTTCTAGTGGTGCCTCATCACCACTGTCATTGAGTCCAACTACCTTCTTGTTAGGCATCTATCCTTCCACCTATCATCATCCTCATCCTCAGCTTCATTTTACCACTAGATGTGAAGAGGTCCATGTGCCACTCAGCATTTTGACCTAGGCTAATGCATACATTGGGGGTACAGGCTAAGTTGGTAATTAAATCCCTGGTTTGGGTTAACCTAGTTCAAAAACTGAAAACAGAATTAACATGTAACCCTGAATCTTGGCACAACCACAATCTCGGCATCTACACAATGCTGTGGGGTTTCTTCAAGGTATGGATCTTTGAGCCATTTCACAGTGCTTCTTTCCTGACCAAATGGGTTCACTGTGCCATTTTTGCAAGCTCCATCGGTGTTATATTTGAAGCACAATTCAGGATATGGTTAACCTTGGCCTTGTATTCTCAGCCTGATTCTCACATACCCTGCACCCATGTTCTTCCTTCTTCAATGGGTCTTAATCTTTGGCTAGATGTTATGTGTACACCTAGCCACCGTCCTAAGCAATGTGAGCAGCCCCAGATATCTCAAGAGTATTTCTGCCAAGGTCTCTTTGAAGAGGAGCCACCAATGCAGAACCTGTTACTGAAAGCAGCGGGAAAGGGTATTTGGGCACAATTCACATTTCACCACATTATTCACTGCTTTCAAAGTGTTCCAGGGGTGTTGCTTTCAACAATCCCATAATGATCCCCCCCATGCTGTTGGCGACTCAGTCAGTCTTGTAAAATTGCTTCTTTAAAGGCGAGCATAGGCAATCGCCTTGGGTTTTCAAAAACACAAAAGCCGAGACTGTGGTAGACAAGTAGAACAGACAGAATAATGGCATTTATTAGAATCACAGCTGGGAAACAACGGACAGCCCTGAAGGGTGGCACATCAAGACCCACAATCATCTAAACTAAGTATGTATTTAAGATCTTTTTTTTTCTGACCAGAAATTGGGCCATGAACTTGTGGTCAAGGATAACTCTCAATTCGGAAAAAGTTGCACATCTCTGGTTAAACCAGTTTTTCCTTTTTCCCAAATTCAAGAGGTCAGTATAAAACCTCCCTATCAGACCTTATGCCCAAAGAGGTTTTTTTTTAAACAAGATCCCAAAGAACTTTTCCAAGGATGTTGTTGAGTATAACAAACGAATCCAGGAATGAAGTGAGAAATTAACAGAAGACTTTGTCCTCACTTGATTGAAGAAACTGCAAAGTTAGGGAAAGCTAGACCTTAAATAAGCAAGATAGGAAGGAAATTGACTCGTTTGAGCTGTGGTGCTGGAGAAGGCTCCTGCATATTCCTTGGGCAGCAAAGGTGGCCATCAAGCAAGTACCAGAGCGCTTAACACCAGACATGTTACTAGAAGGAAAAATCACCAAATTGTGTCTCACTTATTTTGGCCATGTATGCAGGAGAATTCACTGGCAAAAGCAATTATATTGGGAAAAGTTAGTGGTAAAAGGAAGCCAGGCTGCCAAAGCACACGATGGCTGGACACCATCAAGGCTGACACCAGCCAGAGTATAGAAATACTCAAAGAAGTAGTGCAAGATCGTAAGACATGGCAAGACCTGGCCCATAGAATCACCAAGAGTCAGACATGGCTGAATGGATAACATCACCATCAGGGAATTCCATAGTTCAGTTCAGTGATGGGATTCAGCCGGTTCGCACCGGTTCGGTAGAACCAGTAGCTAACTTTTTGTGCAGTTGGGCAAACTGTCTGAAGCCCAGCCCTGCCCCCTTCCCTCCCAGCCACTCCTCACCAGCCGGGTGTGACAAGAGTGGCTAGGAGGGGAGGAGTGAGGCGGGGCCAGGCATGGTGAAAAGAGGCCGGGCGAGACAAGGCACTCCTTGATGTAAGTGATGTCAAGTTGGCCATGCCCACCCAGTCACACCTACCCAGATGGTCATTAGGGCAGAGAACCAGTTGTTAAATTATTTGAATCCCGCCACTGGTTCAGTTCCATAAAATAGTAGCACAAGAATGAAAAAAAATTGACAACGAAGACGAAGGCTTCAGCTCACTTTTCTCAAACTCCCACTTCCAGTCCTTCTTCCATCTTGCCAAGAAAAGTCATAAAGGGGATTGTTGTGGAAGGAGAAAATGGAGAAATCCCACTTGCTCACTGGCTGTTGCAGCTTGGTTTCTTCTACTGCTATGCCTAGAGCAGTGTTATTTCCTCTGGGGTTTGCTTTGGGCCAGAGACACAACATCAAATATCAGATAGAAAAATCTTTGTCTCCACCCTCACTTCTTCTGACTCTTGCACTTTCCTGCCAGGAGTCACAAGGGCCTTGTTGGTCAACAGCTTCCATAAGAGGATAGTTTCAATGCTAGAGAAGCACTTAAGCACTCTAAGAAAAGAAGGATCATAGAAGACATTGCATTGTGTAATCCTCTCTGGGACGTAGCATTAAAATTGAAGCAGAGGTAAAGGAGGATTCAAGAGCATCAGAAAATTGTTGTTTAAGCTAATTGTTGATTTTCCAAGCAGATGTTTGCCATGAAGTGGCCCGATTCCATCCTGAAAGGCATGTCAAAGTCAACTGGTAAAATGGAATCCAGATACTGGAATTGGCAGAGTGATGGAGACTTGTTGAGCAATTCTCCGTAAGCGTTGGGTGTGTCTCATGGCGGGAAAACAAAATCTTTCATCTGAACTAGATGTGCGGCAGATTGCTCAAGGGGGTGTAGGAAGAAGAGGTTGAGAAATTGTTTAGGGGAACTGAGGACAAAAAGGCCATGAGAACTAAACTGGTGTCAATGCTGGGATACGCACACAGTCCACTTTGTCACCAGAGATATGACTAGTTTCGTTGTCAAGCACAGGCAATTCCAATGAATACAGGTTCTTTGTATGTTAATGCTCTCTACAAGATTCTGAACTACTAATGTTCAAAGCAAATTGTCGGTAGCTAAGAGTCAACAGAATTCAAGATGGGATGGACGTAGAGCTCTTGTGGGTGCGAAGGGACTCAAGATTGATGATGCATTTGATCCCTCCCTCGGGCTCAGCCTGGCCATCTCCTACATCCTTGTTGGAATGGTGATAGGAGTTGGATCAACATGACCACTGGAATTAAAAAAGATTAATTCCCTGTTTGTGTTTATTCATGTAGGCGAGGGAAAGAAAATGGAAGATTTGCCATTGGAGCAAACAAGAATGATTCCAAGTTGCAATTCAGTTCAAAGACATTTGCTGTTGCTCTCAGATGAATATCCTATTCCAACATGATGGAAGCTTCTTCCTTACTTTACGTGGGAATGTCCTTGGGAGAGAGGAGGATAAACCATACTCTAGACAACTATCATGCAAAAGTATCAGCCCAGAGAAACAGAAGGGGCACGGGAAGGGCCTCTGAGGGGATCTTCCCCAGTTTTCTGGAAAGTAAAAGGAAAGGAGGGGAGAAATACTTTCAGAGTTGCAAAATTCTGTTATTGTAACCTCAGAATAAAGGTGGCGATAGAACCCATGGTCTGTGCTTCTTGTCTGGACAACCTCAAAAAGCTGACATTACAGCTTTTAAACAGTTTTCTACAGACAGTCTACACTGGGGTGTATGTATTGAATTAAGCCGCTTCAACATGATCTATGCAAGATATTTTGCTTTCAGATTTAAATCGTTTCTGAATGTAGTTAGGTCTCATTAAAAAGTGCCTTGGGTTAGATAAAGTCATATTCTGAATTGGGATATCTTTTTGACTTGGGAAAAAGAACCAAAAACAAAACAGATCCACCATCGGATTAAAACAAAGAGAATTTCAAAGAATGCCATCCTATTGGAAGGACCACTGGCAGCCTTAGCCACTAATGATGCTGCCTGATCAGCTCTAATTATCAATCTAGGAAATTGATGTATTCCCTTCTCATTCCTCCCCCATGTGTTAAATATCTCCTTAGCTATGTTCACACCAAGTCAAGTTCACACCAAGCTGAGCTATGGTTTCAAATGTAACACAGGCATTCAGAGGCTTCCACATAGCACCCACAGTTCTGTAAACCAAATGCCTCTTTTCCTGGGATAAGAAGCTGGCAGATTCCAGGATAAGATGCAGCCATTTTAAGGGGTGGCAGTCAGGTGTTCTCTTTGTTTCAAAAGACCTTTTCATTTTCGGAATCAAAGTGATGCACAGTACTATTAAAGACCTAATGGCTGTATTTCTGTCACATGCTCAGCTTGATTAATGTCTTAGTATGTATCTTAGTGTGTTTTTTAATATGCTTGCAAAGTCAGACTTTTGGGTAATCTATGATTTGGTGTATTGTACAAACCCTGAAACACATTCATTCAGTAACCAGTTTAAGCATTTTATGTGACCCCAGTCAATATTATACAGCTGCTTTAAAGAATAAATTATGAAGGGACAGACCCAAAGCAAGGCTTCTTTGTAGTGGCTGGGATGCTAAGATCTTACATTACAACATTCCTTTATCCCAAGCCACCTATAATCTGAGTTTCCCACACACACACACACAAAGTAACAAAGATTGGGGGGGTGCAAAGTTGTGATTCAGGTCAAAGACTAATTCCAATACGTCATCTGAAATGTTAAATTAAGCTGATTAAAAAATGTGAGTGCACCTACAAGCACACACGCATGCACAGAAGGCTAGTGAATCTGCTACTTGAGTTGAACATATCCCATTGCGATCCATTGAATCAATTCGGCAATTCAACTTGAAGATTCAATCTGAAAGGATGATTCAACGGAATCACCTCTGAATCGAAGCTACAAATTAAGCCTCTGCATATGCCTAATAACTATTAATGTGCTTGCTGGTCACAAAAATTGCCTAAAAGACCAAGTGATTGGGTAATCAACATTTTTATTTGGAACAACATCAAGGCTATTGATCCCAATTGTATCACATAAGGGAGAAGGACTGGTTTGCAGCAGGAAGCTATGGCTTATATACAGTATTTGAAATGCCAGAAGTCAGGAGTTGGATCGCATCATGAACACAAGCATGGTCTTGATTTTGCTTTAAAAAAATATCCCTGTTAAACCTAGTTAAGGACTTGTCCAATACTATATTTTTTGTGCGTATCCCAACTAAAGGAAAGAATGCCTAATTTTTTTTTTGCATTTGTGGTCAGAGAGGATAATTGGGGGCATGACAGGAAAAGAAAGTAACACTTGTTGCCCATTTGGCACAACATGGTTACTTACCTTGTAGACAGATTGCCCGTCTTGGCATAACAGGTTGCCCAGAACATCTGTCAGTGTTCATATCATGCTGAGTTAGGAGCTCTCTAAATTCTTAAGTTCCCTTTTCAGGGGAATCAGTTTATTTAGCAAGAATGGACACATACACACACACACCCAAGAGTTGCCCATTGCAGTACAGGTCAAGGCTTCAGACCAAGCAGGTTGATTAAACTCTCTTCCCTTAAGCACAACAGGTCAGATCATAGATTTATTACAGAGAATTAGGAAATCTATACTGCTTACAGAGAAGTTGACCATCAGGCACCTTCTTGGAGCCCTGCTTTCAATGGAGGTTGGTTTCCAGGTTGGTAAATTGGACCTTGCCTTCCTGCTTTTCAGACGTTGTGTAGCGGCTGCTTATTTCTCAACTTTGGCAGTCTTTGGGATGTACCCCTTGTTTTGCTCTGCTTCTTCTCCTACCCCCTCATTCCCATGCAGGAAGTCCAATTTATACTATGGGTGTTTTCGTAGCGCACTGATTCCCAAAGCTGCCCCATGTGATTCAGTCAGGAGAGGTGAGTGGAATTGGCAAGTCCAAATGAATTCCCACAGCCAACCCTAGTGGAGACTTTTCGCTGAACTCCCTTCAATGCCGAACAAAGTAAAAGTATTGTTGCAAGAAGGCTGAGCTATAAGCAAATCGGGCTATTTCCCGTTCGTTTATTAACTTATGAATGTAAAAATCCTGCCACTACAAGCTCTGAAAAGCGATAAAAAACAGGGCAGCCATCTCTGGAGGCTGAATTGCTCAACAACAACGCAACACAAAAGGAAGACAGGATGGGGAGGAGAGAGAAGGGGCCAAGGAGCAAAATCAATCACCACTTCTTAAAATGACAAGAGTGGTTTTTATAATAACCGGCTGAATGATTCTGTAAATGTCTTAACTTCTCCTCTAAAGCAACAAGCTTGTTTTTTTTTTTTTTAAACAAGAAAATCTACATGATGCAATAAAGATGCTACTCATTCTGGAAGGATCAGCTTGTGTGTGTGTGAGTGTGTATGCCTGTGTCTGCGTGTACCCGCACATGCAAAGGAACGGCTGGCAAAGGTTGGAGAATGTCTTTTGTTAGCAGAAGCAGCCAATGCAAATGCGCCAAACAGGTTCCCTTTTGCCCACCCACCCCCCAAAAAAATGCTGGCATGAAAGCCAATTCCAGAGGTTGGCTGAGTTCTGCCTCTCATTAAGACTGGCTTCTGGTGCTGCAGCAGGAGGACTGCAAGCGAAGGACCCTCACATGTAAAACAAGCATGGTAATGATGTGCTCCCTGCCCACCCTTCTGCCTGTGCCACATGTTCCGCTGATTGAGTTAGCTGGCTCATTTCTCTGCAAAGGAAGTGCCAAGCATTGATGACTCCGGACAGGTAGCCTGTGTACAGTGAGGCACTTATCCTCTTTTGGAGTGTGGGGAGGGGTGAACCTCTGGGAACAGATGTGTACAGAGCACTTGACAGGCTTTAGTAACTGCTGTAATGTGACAGGAGCCTGACCCATCCAGGATCTCTTTGCAGAGGCCATGATCCTCGGAGGAAGGAGCTCCCAGCTATGATGCGGCAACCAATTCTGAGTGTCACATTTATTAAGGACAGTGACACAGTGAGAATATTTCTCCTGTTTCTGGGGGCGGGGGGAATGGTGAATCCATCCATCTATTCCAACGTCTTTGCAACAAATGATGAAATAATTTTGCAAAGCCATTTAATTTCCTCCAGGGAATTAAGAACCATCAGAAACATCTCCTACCATCCAGCCAGTGCAAATAGAAGCAGCTGAGGAGATGCCACAAGGCAGAAATGCACCTTAATGTAGCAGATTTTTCTTCTTCACAAGATTAAATCCAGATGTCATTCCTTTATTTAAATGGATACCTTCTGTCCATTTTATACCACCCAACCTGGAAGCCTCAAAGCAGAGAGCTAAACAACCTGGAGATCTCATTAAATGATAGTTGAAGATCAATGGAAACCAACGGCAGGTTCATTCTGCTTGCTATAAGTATCTCTCTCATTTGCATATAATATTAACCCATCATGTAATTTATCTGGTTTTAGCTTAGCATTAAAACAAGCTCGCCCACTCTGGCTTAGTGCAGGAGTGACCATGTTCTGGAACTTCCTGAGGTCTTCGGTTTCCTGGAAACTCCCATAATTGTTCCTGCAAAATAAATTTTTAAAAAAACTCCTAATCTGGGTACACAATTTTGCAGTGTTTTTAAAAATGAGTAAATGCCCTACAGGATTATTTTATGCCAGCCGCCAATTGTATCTAGGCTTCAACCCACCAAACTTACAAGAATAAGAGTGGGGAAAACGGGAACAAAACCACCAACCTTTCCACCTGTTATTGCATCTTGGTCAAACGGTACAAAGCTGTCAGACTTCAAGATGAAAAATCTTCACATGCCAGAAATTCAACCCTGGAACTAGAGAACATTAAAACCTGCGCAGACCTGAGACTCCCAGAGAGGTTGCTTTGTTGCAGACGAGAATATATACAGAGAAGATATCCTTATTGGATATTCTTATTGAATATTCTTGACTTTGAGCATTTTGAGACCGCTTTTTCATGCCAGAATGGGACAACTCACTGAGGCCAACTCACCCTGAGATAACTTGTCATGGGACAATTCAACAACTGACAGCTCAACAATTCATGCAATTTAATTATTTGAAATAATTTAAATAATTTTTGTCATTCGCGTTTCATTTTGTCTTTCCTTTTGCATTCCTTTTTCCATTCCACCATTTCTTCAATATGAATGTAATTCTTGTCTTGCATTGACTTGGCCATGGTAAGTTGTTCCCACAGTGAGTTGGCCATGTTACAAGTTGGCTGTGCCGCACTGTCCTAGACCCTTTTCATGTTTACATTACCATTCTGCCTACTTGTGAATCATTGTTTCCCCCAGGGGTGGGTTCCTACCGGTCTAACTACCGGTTCGGTGATTGTATGCTTCACGTGTGCATGCACACCAAACGCACACTGCGCGTGTGTGTTCCAATAAAAAAGGGGGATTCTTACCATTGCTGCAGCTCCGGAGAGTCAGCACAGCTGACAGGCGGTATTTGCGCTGCTGCGCCAATCAGCTGTGCTTAAACTGAAGGGAATAAAGGTAGGTATAGAGCAGGGACAGACAGGAGGGCCCAGCATCATTTCCGATGGAACCGGTTCACCTGATCCGGGTATTCCATAACAACCGGTTCAGGTGAACTGGTGAGAACCAGTAGGAATCCACCCCTGGTTCCCCTCTTTGTTAGCTTAAAGCTTGAAACTTTGCAGAAACCTTGGTGGTTTAATGGGAAGTGTTGACCAAAATGCTATGGCCTTAGTTAAAAAGAATGTGGGGTAGATAAAAACATGGCTGATATTCACAGATGGGATCTGTATTTCCACAACTGGGGATCCAACACTCACAGGCTCTTTTTTTCTTCCTAT
>JANHJO010001898.1:39951-57554 GCA_032468235.1 Pseudoxyrhopus heterurus | reverse complement strand
AAAGAAAAGAAAAGAAAAGAAAAGAAAAGAAAAGAAAAGAAAAGAAAAGAAAAGAAAAGAAAAGAAAAGAAAAGAAATGTAAGATAGGAATTCATGGCTTGGAAGCATTAAATCAGAAGACTTGTTTGTAATCATTGACAACAAACAGAATATGAACAGCTGGATGAAACAACTGCTAGAAGGACTAACACAACTCTGACCTGGGCTGCATTAGAAGAAGCATTTATCAAATAAGTATAAAGTCCTTAATACCCTCTACTCTACATTAGTGGTGTCACACCATTTCTAGAAGGATACTGACAAGCTAGAATAGATCAGAAGACAAAGATGATCGAGGGACATGCCCTTCGAGGACAGGTTAAATAAACTTGAGAGATTTAAGGGAGACACAATGTGAGTGTGCACATTGATAAAAGAGAAGATGGTCAGTAATTACTTTCTGTTGCCAAAGATACTAAAACCAGAAATAATTTTATAGTATGCAGCTACCTCCATTTCACTGAACTATAAGAAAAAAAAACTTCCTGTCATGTGTAACAGTGGAACTACAGAAGTTGTGGGACCTCTACAAGTTCTTAAGAATCTAGAGAGCCACCTCTCAAGGATAGTTTAATTGACTTTCCTGCAAATTGCAAGGGTTGAACTTTGTGGTCCTTTCCAACTCCACAACTGTATGATTCTATTATCTCAGGTGTCTATCATCTTCTATTCCTGTATCAGCAGAAAAAAAATCACTAAATCTCATAGTAGTACAATAGTCAGTCCTCTCCTTCAGGAGAGTGAAGATGCCCTTTGCAGAGCAATCAGCAATAACCCCCACGCTCTGGAGATATCTGAAACTTTCTGCCCTTGTAACATTTATTAAAGTAAATACATTAGATCTCACTCTCATGCATTCCTTCTTTAGTACATTTGCCAACAATTCATTTCTCTTTGATTAATAAATCTTTAAACAGGAAAGGCTGCTCAAAAAAAAAAAAGTTTTAATGGCTTCTACTTTCTCAGGCCAATCATGCTGTGTGTTTGAAATAATTAAAATAATCAGCACTGAAATACTCTATTGAAATTGCTGTGGCTAGAATTCACTGACAGCGAAGCAAATAAAGTGTGCTTAAATAAATATTGTATCATGAGTAAAGAATTAAAGGTGGGAAAGAAAAAAAAAGGCAGGGGGGGGCAAGATTGATGAGAAAAAACACTGGCAATTGATTTGATTCCTTAGAGGAAGAGGCAAACTTCTTTCATTTCAACTCATTCAAAATGTATTCCCTTCCTTCACCGTCTACACAATGCAGATATAGGCATCATTCTTTTATTTTCTTCTCAAGCTATTTTCTCTCAAAGTATTCTTAAACAGAAGTAAATGGTATCAAGTACAGGTACTCTTCAATTTACAACCATTTGTTTAGCAAATGTTCAAAGTTACAAAGCCACTGAAACAAGTAACTTATGATTGATCTTCATACTTACGACTGTCATAGCATCCTCACAGTCACATGATCAAAATTCAGGTACTTGGCAACTGGCACATATTTACAATAGTTGCAGCATCCCAGGGTCATGTGATCACCATTTGTGACTTTCCTAACCAGGTTCTGACAAGCAAGGTTTAAAACGTAATCTTCTATTGCATATGCTACTACAATTGTGTCAATAGTACTTTAAAATAAAAACTATAGAAAAGATTATAAGAACAACAAGTCAGCATGCAAAGATTTTCTTAAAAGAATTTCAATCAATAGGTCTACCACAAATATTAGACATGGTGGTTTATTTCTTCATAGCAATGGCAGTTGCTGTTTCCATTTGCTTTTGTTTAGAATGATGGGATTTTTTAATGTGGGTTACAACATGAAAAGACTCCAATCACATATTTGTGGTGCCCATGTTGATCTTTTGACTCCCTCCCTGAGGATACTTTTAGTCTTGTCATTTCCCTAATTTAATATTTGGCAAATTTAATTTTCCCATTCAAAACAATGGAATACGGTAGTGAGCTCATTGCAGAAATCCTGATAGAAACTATATTTCAAGATGCATTATTTTAGGAGCAAACCTACTGGAGTTCCTGTGTTTGTGCATGCAAATTTGGGTTGATTATTTAGCTATTATTTGCTATAATAACAGCATCATGGCATGGTTAACATTTTAACATCTGTGTAATCATGTGTAGCTCTTATTACACATTTTAAACGTTTTTCATATAATAACAAAAGGAGGAAAATGTAAGGCTAGACATCAGAATAAAAAAAATAGCCAACAAGCTGGCAGTAAAGTATTATTAAAAAGCATAAAGAAATAAATGGTTTGTTTTGTCACAGGAAAGTTTCCCACAGAACTCATTCATGGAATTTCGCACAACTTCAATTCTAACAAGATGTAAGTTAAAACGGGAGATAAAATAAACAGTGGGATACATAGTGGAGCAATAGTGCTTCCCTGGAATAATGGAAAAAGCTAAAGGCTGAGCTGATTTGGGGCCATTTTGAACAATATCACCCTGATAGGCCCTGTTCTTACTGGAGGAATGAAACATTATCCGCAAATAAACAAAGATTTTATCTGCTCAATCAGATGTCAGTTCAGCTGCCAAGCCTGTAGTCTAGGGCAGAGTTTCTCAACCTCAGCAACTTTCTGACTAACAGTGAGGCTAAAATGAGCCCTATGGATGTTTTTTCATTTGTTTTAGAGATGTTACTAAATAGTGGTGAATATCTGTAGCTCGGGTGTAGGATGAGGGCGCATTCTCCAAGCTTGTGGTTTGGTTTCCAAATATTCCATTACCAGGGTAGGTAACATCTTCAACGGAGTTTAGGGGATGTCAGTGTTCTTCTGTTTATAAGGGCTTCAGGTGTGGGTGTCTCAAGTGAGATGAATCCCTCAGAATCCAAATCAACCGCACAGCCAACCAGAAACAGCACTGACCCTCAACCAACTCATGCAACCCTCCCACACCAGCAATTCACCTTCCAATGACCCTGACCTGATGTCATCTCCTTATCACAACAAGACCCATCACAAGACTCACTGACGACTCACAGCTGACCCATCACCCTCACTTGACACACCCACACCTAAAGCCTTTATAAATAGAAGAACACTGACTCCTAAATCCTGAATGTTGGATACCTGGTAGAAGATTTCATAAGTCCTCAGTCAAAACCATCAAAGTCTCATGAGATCTCATTCAAGAATATCTAAATTTTACAAGGGGACCGAGATTCCACAATAGGATGGAAATTTTATGGAGTAATTATAAAATGTTTGCCATTTTTTGGTGGTATCACTTAAAGCTGTCTTATTCTGTACAATGTAATATCACTCTGGTTTACTAAAATTACTTAAATATAATTATATATTGATATATCAGGAAACAATTAAAACTTTGTTGTTCTCCCAGGCCTTAGAATACAAAGTCCTCATAGTTTTGGATTTTATTGGTGATGTATAGCCTTCTGGTTGGTTGTGATATTTATATACATGTTGTTTTTCTCTTTTAATTATAAACCTACAGAGTCACTAGGAGTTAGGAGGCGTATAAATTTAAGAATTAATTTAATGTATGTCTCCCAAATTAAATTAAATTGTTTGAGGGCCTTGAAATTGAAAAAGGAGAAACTATTTCTGAAATCTTCATTCCTGAATAATAAATTTTGTATTTCTAAATACGAATGCATGAAGAATATATTAGCTGATGGACTATCTTCATCTAGATTTTTAAACCAATCTCAACCAAATAAAAGGGTTACTGTCATATTTCCAACAGTAAGAAAGGAGGAGATGGGTGGGGTTTTTTTTTTACTTCAGATGATGGGTTAAAATAATTTTTTTGGACAAGGAGCAAACTAAAAATTTCCAGTTAAAATAGCCCCAGAACATTTGAACTTATGCTTGTATTGAATTTGTGGAAGAGCTCCAAAACATAATTTAAAATAGCCTTAATATATCAGTTGGCTGCAGGGATATTGAGCTGCTGTGCTGGTATATATTGCTTTCATTGCTACATACAGATATACATAAAAGCACATTATTGCAAAAAGCACAAACAAGAATAAAAAGGCTCCACCAAACAAGAAATAAAACTAACTGATGCAAGACAAATATTTATTTTAAAAAGACATTTTAGTATTGCCTACCACTTTCTAAAAGTCAGTACCAAGTGTCAGGAAAATGGGGAAAAACAAGAATAATGAAACTCAATGACTCAACCAATACTTTCCCAAATATATTGAAATCCCAATCCTTATTTTTCCATAACTATAAAAATTGCAAAGTGCAAAATCCCCACCCTCCCTTCATCTTCTCAGCTCCAAGGCAATTCTGAGGAGCAATAATATATTTCAAAATATAGAATATTTGTCATAAATTTAAAAACCAGTCGGAATGTAGCATTTAATAGAAATTCCCTTGAGGACAAAATGTAGTTTGGCTTTTAAAAAATGACCTGTTTCTGCAGGTATTTATCTAAACATTAATGTGACCGCTTAACAATTGATAAATGGTGTTTACTTATCTTTGGAAATAGGACTCTCCTTGCTATCAGAGCTGATCCAAATGGTAAGATGCACTCTTGATACACCAGCATGAAAACGAACAGTAGGTCATCCGTAACTTAAGCTAGTTATAATTTTTTTTAAAAAAATATATCTTCAAATAGTTTTTAATTTTCTTTTCCTTTTCTTTTCTTTTTCCTTTCCTTTTCTTTTCCTTACCCTTTCCTTTTCTTTCCGTTTTTCCTTCCCTTTTCTTTTCCTTACCCTTACTTTTTCCTTTCCTTTCTGTTTTTCCTTCCCTTTTCTTTTCCTTACCCTTTCCTTTTCTTTCTTCATTCTATTTTGTTTCATGATACAAAAAACAAATAACACTTATCACTCTGAACCACCATAGCTATTCACCTTTTTTCTAATACCTATACTGCAGATTACCAAGGAAGAAAACATGAATGAGGTAAAATTAAAGATGTTGCCAAATTTTTAAACCAGGTAGCTAAAAAGGCTATGTTATTAAGTAATTTTGAATAGCTAAATTTGTATTCTAATACAAAATCTTGGTGCCCTCTGAGCTTGGTTGTTTGCTTGCAGATGTTTCATTACCCAACTAGGTGACATCATTGGTCAGGTGAGTAGGAAATTGGCTGACTGATTATATGTACTAGCTTGTCTTGCCAGTTTGGCTATTGTGAGATTCAAATCTCTGAATCCAGCTTGGCTCATAAACCAGCTTTCATAGTATAATTGTTGAAATGATGGTCCAGGACAGAGGTTCCCAACCACTGGTGGTCCACAAGAAAATTTTGGTGGTCCGCAGTGCACCTGGGTGAAGGAGCTGTTCCAGGATGACCAATGGGCCAGTCCGGTGACTGCTCTGGAATATTGGACCGTCCAGGCAGCTCATGGGAGGGGCTGGAAATCTCCACCATAGAGGGAGATACTTGCAACTTTGCAGGTGGTGCAATGTGCAAGGAGCAATGCAGCCCTCGCTGGCCGGAATGAGGTAAAGGTGCTGTTGCAGCAAGCGGGGTGGCAGCACAAGCAGTCCGAAGCAACACATGTCAGCAACATGTAGCTTTTCTTCTCCCTTCTGTGGCTTCCTGTTGGCTGAACCCACCAGTGGCTGGCCTTGCCCTCCCCTCCCACTCACTCCTTGCCTGGCCTGAGAAAGGAAGGGCGGGGGATGGAGATTCGCTCCATATTCCAGGGCAGGAGTGAATAATAGCAATAGCATTAGATTTATATACCGCTTATCAGTGCTTTACAGCTCTCTCTAAGCGGTTTACAGAATCAGCATATTGCCCAATCAACAATCTGGGTTCTCATTTTTACCGACCTCAGAAGGATGGAAGGCTGAGTCAACCTGGAGCCTGGTGGGATTCGATCAGCAAACTGCTGATCGGCAAGTCTGCAGAGTAGCCTGCAGTGCTGCGTTCTAACCACTGCGCCACCGCAGCTCTGTTAAAGTTAGTCAACACTAATGAAGCTGGATTGCCTGGCATTCTTAGCAGCTGGGAGACAGGATCATAAGAGTTAATTGTCTTTGGACAGGCTGTGAGCTAGAGGCAATTTTCTGAATTATCAAGAGATCTGGAATGCGAAGAGTAGAGTTTCAACGTTGGCACCCTTCCAGCTGGCAGAGACGCAGGGAGGTCTTGCCAAGCAAAGGAGACTTTTAAAAAGGATGCACTCTTTTCATTGCTGTGCCAAGGGCAATGAAAGTTACAGCACTGGAGAACAACTATAGGCATCTATCCCAGTTTTCTTTGTTCTGGTTGATGCAGTCACCCATTCAAACAACTTTATTGTGCTCAGCAAGCATGCAAAAGTTAATTGTTTTTAAAGTTACTATAGCTATGTGTTAAATGGCACCTGACATTTTTCCTGTACCTGTCAACCTTTTTTTTTTCCAAATAATTGTGAACAGATTAAGGATTTAATCAGCTTTGATACTTCGGGCTGGAAGGGAGAATAGCTTCAGGCAGAAATTGGTAGGAATGATGTCTCTGTCAGAAGACCTGTATCTCTTATTCCTCCTCCTCTTCTGGTTGAATTGCCAGAAGATAAACCCTGACATAACTGTAGATTTGTCTGTCTACACTCCACCATTTCCCAGTTCTCTGCCTGTTTTGAAAGTTGAACAGAAAACTTGGTACCTTACTGCATTGTGTAGTGGCAGAAGATGTAATGTGGGGACTAGAGTATTGCTGTAGCCTTTGTTGTTGAGTGTTACGCTTCAATAACATGCTTGCATCTGAGTATGAGTGGTGAGAGTGTGGACAGTTAGCTCTTGGGCATAAGTATGTTGACCTAGATGACTCTGTGCTCTACCCACAGGTATCTTCTGAAATGAAGTCCTTTTCATTTCACACAATTTTCTCTGTGTGGCTTGTCTTTAAAAGCTGTCCAGACCGCTGTTCAGCAAAGCTTCCAATTATTAAAAAAAAATAGAAAAATAAAAATAAAACATATAAAACACGATAAATGGCAGCATATTAATAGCATGTGCTTGCCCACTGTCATTACCTTTGTCTAGATGGTATGATTGATGACAATCGGTTTGGATAATTGGCTTTATTGTACGCTGCCCAGAGCCACCTTGTATGAGATCGGCAACTATATAAATGTGATGAATAAAAACAAAATCATTAAAATCCCTAGGATTCAACATGAGTTTATTTTGGAGTTGTGCATTAACATTCTGCATTCCATAATAGTCTGCAGAGGCACCTAATCCTGTTTTTCATTGGTGCTGTTAACATTGGGCAATAAATTATTGCAGACTCTTGGAACTTGCACAGAATGAGGCACCTGTCATCTATCACCATTATTTTCTTGAACAGAGTCAGAAAAGATTTGAATGCCCATAATAATTAAAACCAAAAGCACAATAGAAGAAAACAATATTAATGACCTTGCAAAATGCAAGGAGTCAGGGGGCTGCACCTGCTTTATGGATGACATGTTCCAGAGTATCAGCAGGTGAGCAATGGATTTGTGCAGTGTTTCTCAACCTGGGCAACTTTAAGAGATGTGGACTTCCAACTCCCAGAATTCCTTAGTAATGCTGACTGGGGAATTTGGGGAGTTGAAATCCACACCTCTTAAAATTGCCCAGGTTGAGAAACACTGGTTTTGTGGATTTCATATGCTCGTAGTAGATACGCATCCTCCTGCTGGCTGAAATTATCATAACTAGCTTGCTAGAGAAGGCTTGAATGCTGAGAAAAGTGGAAGAGAACAACCAGCACCAAGGTTGATGGATTCAGTTACAGTGGTGATGAGTGATAGTTTGAAGACCTAAAAGACTAGGATATGGACAGATTGTCAGGGAGAGAATCAAAAATGAGTTGAAAAATGACTTAATGGTCCATAATCAGTCAAGTATCCTATTCCACCTAATGGAAGTAACAGTAGGTTTAATATTGTTGCAACATTCCAAATTCAGCCATAGATTTGTACTAACTTTCCCTTAAGCTTTTTTGTTGGTGGTGGTAAGAAAGTATTAGATGCTTGGAACAATGCATTTTGGAGATAAAGAACATAGATAGATTTTAGCACCCATCAAGAGAGTTATGACCGGGGAGATTTCTAATGTCTGTTCCAAGTTAAAGAATTCCATTTTAGAGGATGGATAAAGGCAAAACACTGAGCTTAGAAGAACATTTGGTGAGCTCCGTTTTTGATACATGAGGATTATTTACTGCCCTATAACTAATATGGGACTGAAAATAGGGATTGAACTTTACCCTGGTCTTGTGGCAGTCATGGAATATAATATTAGCATTGTCTTGGAGATAGCTCATAATCATTTTATGGCTTCTTTAAAGTACACTTTAATGCTGCACAGATTGCAGGGTGTTAGTTTATATCCCCTATGTATTTCTACATGTTGAAAAGAGACATATAATAGTGAGATATTTCATGTGCAAATCCTTAGCATCCTCCCTTTTAAGTATGTCCAGACACTTTGGGTAGAATATCAATAGAAATCCCTTGAAAGTACATAAGGTTTGATAGCGAAGAC
The DNA here is from genome assembly GCA_032468235.1 of Pseudoxyrhopus heterurus. Classification (NCBI taxonomy): domain Eukaryota; kingdom Metazoa; phylum Chordata; class Lepidosauria; order Squamata; genus Pseudoxyrhopus; species Pseudoxyrhopus heterurus. The sequence continues at coordinate 49,037 of JANHJO010001898.1, read as the reverse complement.
CATTTCCTAGAAGAATATGGAGTCTCCCCCACAAACAGAGAGACTGGACATGTTGTGAGGATATTCTAACACTGGATTTCCTTCAGTTTCCTTTCATATAGACAGTCTATCTCAGGTTGACTGACTTCGTGTTTTTGAACCGTCCCATGAAAAATAATCTTCCAGATGTTCTCATTAACTGAAAACCTGCAGGATGAAAACAGTTGTACGGCTAAAGCTTGTCGTTAGACCCTGTGAACGCCAGGTGCATGTTTGTAAAATGGATTCATGTTGAAAATGCAGTAAAACTTGTGATCTTATTTCAAGGGGTCCATTCGTTTTGCTGATTTAACCAATTGTCACATTCCTTTCCTTACTGAGACAGATTAAAAAAACTACTCATGTACAAAACAAGTAATTATTTCACAAAAAGTTCAAAGTGTTTAACAGGGGTGTCCGACCTCAGAAACTTTTAAGACCGGTGGACTTCAACTCCCAGAATTCTCCAGCCAGTCCTGCTGGCTAGGGAATTCTAGGAAATGAAGTCCACCGGTCTTAAAAGGTGCCAAAGTTGGACACCCCTAGTTTAAACCTGACTACAAACACAACGGCAGAGCGATTAGGTTGCATTAGGTCTTCCAGACGGTCTTTGAATGAAGCTGCGGTGGTCCTTGACCGTCTCTTCTCCTTCCTCTTTTATGCCAGTTGTCATTCCAAAGACCCCGTTCCCTGCCCCTGACGTGATCTCCGAAAAAAGCACCGTGCACAACACCACAAGGAGTATCCTGGAACATCTGCCTGGACAAAGAGGCCGCAAACCTGGTCGTAAAAGAGGCCGGACACCCAAGGTGCTGACCAGCCACCCCAACCCTAACCCTTCCAAGGCAGTGGAGCCTTTAAAATTCCCCAAAAAGAGGGGGCCAAAGCCTGGTGGGAAGGTAGGTGGTCAATGTGCGGGGCTGAACTATCGAACGTAAGCCTCCCTCTTTGATATGGCCACTGCAGCAAGATCAATGTACGTCCAACGATGGAAGAATAATGTTTGCTTGCTGATCACCCCAACTTTATTTTTTATAAATAACTCAAAGGTGGTATTCTTTCCTCCTCCTAATTTTCCTACAATAACCCTGTGAGAGAGAGTGACTGGCCCAAAGTCACCCAGCTGGCTTTCATGCCACGCTTAAGGCAAGACTAGACGTCACAGTTTCCTGGTCATTGGTCCGAAGTGAGCCAGATGGATTTCATGCCCTAAGGCAAGACTAGAACTCATGGTCTCCTGGTTTCTAGATCAGCACCTTAACTACCAGGCCAAGCTGGCAATTAATTAATTAAAAACATTTGATTAGATGCAATATACTTTTCGTGTACTCCTACTTACTACCTTAAAATCACTGGAAAGACTCCCCAGGACTGGAACCTTTGAAAGAGCTTTAATTCTAAAGCTGAGCAGGCTGAGGACTGGTCAGGGTTCTTTGTAGGCTGCTTTCAAGCTCCATAGAGGAAAAGCAGGAAGCAAAGTCAGCCGACTGCTTAACATCTTTGTCAACGCTATAAATCACAATTTTTATGCCAGTCCCCGTGGTGGTTGCTGTTGACTCAAGACATTTTTATCGCTCATTAGGCTTCGTACACTTCTGTCACAGAGATACCATTTCCTCTTTAGGTCCCTGAGAGCCTGTCCTTGATGCAGCAATATCAGTTCTGAACAGCTTCTTCCTTTTACCTAGTAGACTTTGTTCCTCCATTGAAAGCCATTGAACTTTTCTTTCTTTCTTTCTTTCAGAGAAAGCAGCGAACGTTACTAAATCCAGCACCCACTTCCCCGACAACTAGCACTCCTGAGCCTGACACAAGTACGGTACCACAAGATGCAGCAACTATTCCCAGTTCTGCTATGCAGGCCCCTACAGGTAAGGAACTGCCTCCTATTAATTCTGAAAGTTCCTGCTATCTTCTGAGAAAAGCCTTTAAAAACTGGCTTCTCCCGCAGGCAGTTTGCTGGGATAATCAGTGAACTCATGGCAACGGCACTGTATTTTGAGTTTTCTCTTCCTCTGGCGTGGCTGTTCTACTTTCTTGATTTTGTAGTTTATTTTCAAATTCATGCTCTTCGTAAGCCACCTGGCACTTCGATGGAACTAGAAATTGAACAAATGAACAAATATAAAAACCTAATAAGGGAGTTTTTTTTGAAAGTAGCAACTTTCAAATATGATAGAGGAAAAAACAGTTAGGGCAAAAGAATAATTATCCAAAATAATTCTTTCCTTGGGTCTTCACGTTGTGTTCATGTCACTGGCATCAAACTAGAAATATGGGAGTGCTTTGTTGGTTGACCTGTTTTAACTGCACAATTTCTCCCGGAATTATGAGACAGTGTTTCAAGGTGAATTCATAAGCACGAAAAAAAAAGAAGAAAGATATATCTTCGTTCCATGGACTAGAAAACATTGTTTTAAAAGAGCCATTTTGTACTTACACATGTTCATGCATTAGGAATAAATCAACCAATTAAGGATAAATTTCACTATTATAAAGGGGCAGAATCTGAATGTTTGACATGCATTGAACAATCCATTCTGCGGGTGTTAAATGTCTCTGTTAAAGCCTGCTGAATGGATTCCTAAACATAGCTATGTAGGATCACTCACCCTGAAGAAACTCCAGGAGACCTACACAATTAAAAGGTGCAAGGCTATTTTGCAGATACAGCTGCAGTGCTTTTCATTCACTGCAGTGGGGTGCTGGATGAAAGGATTCTGGGAACTGAAGTCCACACATCTTAAAAGTTGCCACGGTTGAGAAACAGAGCACCAGAGGTGCTATTCAGCCAGTTCCGATAGGTTCCGGAGAACCGGTAGTGATACTTCGGAGAACTGACAAATACCACCTCTGATTGGCCGACTGCATAGCCACGGCCACTAAGCCACGCCCACAGAACTGGTAGTAAAAAAATTCGAATCCCACCACTGAGAGCACATATGGATGGAAGGTTGTATGGTTTTTAAATTGTCATGTTTTAATTATATATATATATCTATATATATATTTTTTTTTTACTATTGTTGTATTGTATTTTACTGTAAGCCGCCCAGAGTCCCTTGGGAGTTGGGTGGCATATAAATACAACAAATAAATAAATAAATATCTGCAGCTCGAGTCTCAGTTTCTCAGCTTCGTGGTTTATTAAGCAGCTTTTGGCAAATTAAATTATATAATGGAGAAAAAAAAGAGCAATTTTCAGGATGTATAGACTCTCAAAAACTAAGGCAGCATATGGGATCTGTTCTCTGGAACTCAGCCAGGTTAGATAACTCATTTGCAGGAAAGAGAGATTAAGGGACTGTTGCCTGATCCAGAGTTTACAAGACATTTATCTCTGCTTTTTCAAATTTAAGTATGGAAGGCTTCTAATGTGTTTGCTTCTCCTTTCTCGCCTCCGTTTCCCACTCCCCTCCCAGTTTGCATCTACTTGAATAAAAACGGCAGTCCCGGGCCTCATCTGGACAAAAAGAAAATCCAGCAACTGCCTGACCATTTCGGTCCAGCTCGAGCGTCCATAGTCCTGCAGCAAGCAGTCCAAGCTTGCATTGACTGTGCTTACCACCAGAAAACTGTCTTCTCATTCCTTAAGCAAGGCCACGGAGGAGAGGTCATTTCAGGTAACACTCGCGTTGGTCTGTCCTACTTCATTGGGAAAATATCTTCGGGGAAACATGTCTGCTAGCCACAATCTAGCCATGAGGTTCTAATAGTAGAACAGCAACAGTAATGCACCATCGTGTGCTTTTCAGAAACCTTCGGAGCAAGGCTGGGCAACTGCAGCCCCTTTACGACCTGTGGACTTCAAATCCCATAATTCTGGCTGCCTCAGGAATTCTGGGACTTGAAGTCCACAAATAGTAAAGGGGTCATTGTTGCCCATCCCTGCATTGGAGTAATGTTCTAGTCTAATGGAGTAATGTCCTAATTTATTCTGGCTGGAATATTGAAGTCCCAGAAAAACCTGAAAGGCATTTTATTACACTGAATGACAGCTGGGGGGTGGGGGAGTGGAGAGGGGGTGAGTTTTGCTGGTCATCTCTGTAACATTTATGTATATGTATATATATAGGGAATGCGGTGGCTCAGTGGCTAAGACACTGAGCTTGTTGTTCAGAAAGGTCGGCAGTTCGGCGGTTCGAATCCCTAGCGCCGCGTAACGGAGTGAGCTGCCGTTACTTGTCCCAGCTTCTGCCAACCTAGCAGTTCAAAATCATGTAAAAACGCAAGTAGAAAAATAGGGACCATCTTTGGTGGGAAGGTAACAGCATTCCGTGCGCCTTCGGCGTTTAGTCATGCCGGCCACATGACCACGGAGACTCTTCGGACAGCACTGGCTCTTCGGCTTTGAAACGGAGATGAGCACTGCCCCCTAGAGTCGAGAACGACTAGCACATATGTGCGAGGGGAACCTTTACCTTTATATACATATATATATCTTTGTTGGTTTCCTCTTTCAGCTGTGTTTGATCACGAGCAGCACACTCTAAACTTACCAGCAGTGAATAGCATCACTTACGTCCTCCGTTTCCTTGAGAAACTTTGCCACAACCTGCGTAGCGACAACCTCTTTGGGAACCAGCCCTTCACTCAGCACCACATGCATCATTCCAGAGAATACGACCATGACAAATATCTACCAGGTAAGAATTGGGGCGGAGAGCTTTCATGGAAAACTCTGCAGGTGGAGTACAGTGTTTCCTCAAACAGATTCTAAGCCAGTTGTCCATCATTAATCATTTTGAACCTATGCCTACCACCTGCCCATTCTTGTGTGCCTCTTTTGAACTTGGAGCAAAGCTATAGGGGTAGTTCAACTTATGACCGTAACGGAGCCCACCCATTTCAGTTGCAATTCACGACAGTCATAAAACAGATCACCCACATGACTGACCTCATGTTAAGACTTTTTTTGCAGCAGATGGTAAGCAAATGCCATGGAATCTTAAAAGCAAACACCGTAGTTGTAAAACGAACCCATTGTTTGCGATGGGGCTTTTTTTTTCCTGAAAACCAGAAGTAAATGCTAGTTTTAGCAAAGAAAACCTTTTAAAACATGCTGCAATGCAATCTGGTTGCTGAGTACCTGACATGTGGTCACATGGGGGTGGGCTGTTTGCCACTCTGAACTTCAGAATCAGGTCATAAATACCTTTGAGGGAGTCCGTCATAACTTTGAATGGTCGCTAAGCAACCAGTCGTAAGTCAAGGACTATCTGTATGCATTTTATTTTACCTGATGCAGCACAGAACATATTGATAGGGCACATTACCTGAGACCAAAATACAATGACACCCTTACTATTGTTCATGGGTTGTTTTTGGTGGCAACAATGATGATTTATAAGGCAGATAGCTCATTTGAAAACTAAAAAGTAACATGTTACAATAAAAGTTTGATTGAATTGACCAGTTTTTGAGGGGGTGGGGGAGACTGCTAATTACTCTAATATTTGGGGAAATGGAAATTTACCTCATACATTGCAATTATTTCAATTGTGTCACTTGCATCATTAGCTAAATGTCCAGACTACTTCAGATACCGTAAACTTATCAGTAATTTCAGAAGAATCTCTAGATGGAAATTCGTTGCATCCAAAGTCCATTAAATTCCATTACATTGAAGTTTCACTTTATTTATCTTATTTTTGAACAGCTTTCAGAAAAGTAATGCTTGCCCTCGAATTCTCTTTGACATGTCAAAGATCTGGTATGTGGGTTTTTGAAATAATCTGTGAGTTTCCCAGTTGCGACTTGACATAATACTTGAGGATTATGTTATTAGAAGGACTTGGAGATATTACATTTGACCAGTTGAGGTGGCTAATCATCAGATACCCAGGCGCTATACGTAGGTTGTATAATTTGTTTTGTTCTTTGTTAAAAAGATTTGTTCTTTTTTATCATACTGTTATTGATCCACCTTACAGCAACTGAAATGTATATGACACTGAGTCATTTCTGATTACCAATAATTCCAGTAAAAATAAGATTAGAACAAATATGACTGTTTTCATTATATAATATGAAAAAGATGGGGATTGTGTTTCTTCTGAAACTCACAGAAGATATTAGATAATTTTGAGAACCACTGGTAAATTTTAAATCTAATTAATAAATTTCCTGGGGGGGGGGGTCCCATATGTTTTAATCCCAACCAGTGCCAATCTTAAGAAACTTTGGTTAGAAAAGTAGGCATTGCATGAAGGAAATGCTGAATATTTTGTAGCTTTTTTGTGTATTCTAATATTGAGCTTTATACAATTTTCACAAATAGCTGTCTTGCTATTTAGCTTCATATTCTGAAGCTTACCCAGTCAGATGAACAAAGGGCTCTGAAATTTCCCTGTGATGAGCAAAAATACATTTAAGAATCACTTTGAAAAGCACCACTGCAAACAATCAAGGAATAATGAAATGCAGGAAGCTTAAAACCAGCAAATGCACAAAACAACTGAGAAGATGAAATTAACTATAAAGAGGCATTTTGTCGTTCCCCAACTCTATTAAGAGCATGCAATAGATTCCCCATCGGGTGCATAAGAATTAAGATATACGGGAAATGATACACCAATCTTTCAGTCAGGAGAACAAAAAGACTTAAAAAACTTAAAAGTTCTCTCCAAATGAAGCAGTTATTGGCCTTGGAAATGCCACTGCCCCTTTCCTAAAATTCTCCCAATTATTGTATAGGACCAATAATGAGATGGTTGGTAACACCCAGAGTTTTCAAAATCACCCTTCAGTTCAGCAATACAGCAGTTTCCGCTGGTGGAATTATAGATGCTGGTATAGGCCGTTTGAGAGAAGAAAAAGAATCTTTATGGCAGCCAATGACCAATCCATAGAGTATGGCAATTCACGAGGCAGAACGCCCGTTCCCCAAAGAAGGTGCTGATCTTAAGCAGGGCTTGTTCTCTCTTCCTAGACAGGAGCATTTCGTTAGACGGCTCTCTACAGGGACCAGGCCGGGGTACAAAGAGGTATTCCCAAGAGTTCCTTCCATACAGTGCTCCTCTGTCCCCCAAGCTCCCAAAGAATGACCATCACCCTTTGGAAGGTGAGAACTGCCTCTTTTCCCAGCCTTGCTGATAGTATTCCTTTAACAAGCAACATAGGTTGAAACTCATATCCGCGTTCTACTTCTAGCTCAGCTGTGCGCTGTGGACGTGGCCTTCTGCTCTTCTTTGTCAAGCAGGATTGCAGACTGGGCCACAGCAAGGAAGCACATTTCCTTCCTTCCTTCTAACTTCTTGGGTGGGCTCCTTAATCCCTATGCTCCCCATTATCTGTGCATAACTATGAGAACAAAAGCCATCTATAAATTCAAATTACTAGAACTGAGGTTCTTTCTACACCTTATAGCAATAGCACTTAGACTTATATACCGCTTCACAGTGCTTTAGAGCCCCCTCTAAGCGGTTTTACAGGGTCACCCTCTTGCCCCCAACAATGTGGGTCCTCGTTTTACCCACCTCAGAAAGGTGGAAGGCTGAGTCAACCTTGAGCCAATCAAAATCGAACTGCTGGCAGTTGGCAGAGTTAGTTTGCAATATTACATTCCAACCACTGCACCATCATGGCTCTTCTAGCAATCACAATGTATCCTGAAATAAAATATCAGCCTCTCCTGTCCCCATACAAGACATTATTCGGTTGTGTTCAGATGGACAAAATGCCTTTTTGATTCTTGCATGTGATCAGTTCTACCTTTTCTGTGAAGGTGGGGTGAACGGTCTACTCTAGCACAAGCTTATTTCTCAATTGCAAGCAAGCACAAGAAGGGTCTCCTTGCAAGAAGTTTCGTAAGCTGAAGATGAATGTTCAGTTCCCATCTGACGTTTATGCCTAGTGGTTTGAAAGGCAAAATTAGGCCTGTTGCCCATGACTTTTTGTCACTATCTCTTATCCATGATAACTGTATGGAACGTGTTTCTTATGCCCTTTGGATACCAGTTATTAAGTACAACAACAATGCCTTCATATTCTAGTGAGTTTCCCAGATAGCAGCTAAGGATATCCTTGGGAATAGGATTCATGGCTGGAAGGAACAGGTCTCTGAGCTAGTTGAACTCTTAGTTAATGTTGTTTCTTTCTTTACTAAGACAAGTAAGTGAGCTCTCAACATTCGTAACATCTTACTTCTTTGAGAGTCCCCTCAGCTTCTACCAGACAAGTAATCTCTGCTTACCACTCATGGCAAATAGTCTATTCTTAGTAAAAAGGTTTTTTCTCCTTTATGAATGTATGTTGCCATATGACGGTGGGCACATAAACCTTTACAACTGTTTCAGGAGGGAAAATAGTACTTTCTTATGCTTGCAGTTATTTGGCTTGCTTTCAGTAGGAAAGTGCCAGGAAAGCAGGACCGCACTTGGAATATTGCATCCAGTTTGGGTCACCACAATATAAAACAGATGTTGAGACTTGGGAAAGAGTGCAGAAAGAGCAACAAAAATGATTAGGGGACTGGAGGATAAAACATAAGAAGAAATGTTGCGGGAATTGGGTATGTCTAGTCTAATGAAAAGAAGGACTAGGGGTGACACGATAGCAGTGTCCTAATATTTCAGGGACCGCTACAAAGACAAGGGAAATCAAACTATTTCCCAAAGCACCAAAAGGCAAGACAAGACACAACAGATGAAAACTAACTAAGGAGAGAAGCAACCTAGAACTAAGGAGAAATTTCCTAACGGGGAGCAATCGATCAATGGAATGGATTGCCTTCAGAAGTTGTGGGTCCTCCAACACTGGAGGCTTTCAAGAAGAGACTGGATAACCATTTGTCTGAAATGGTATAGGGGGCTGGACTAGAAGACCTCAAAGATCCCTTTTAACTCTTATTATTCTAGGTTCTAGGTTTTATGAACTTTTTCCAGTGTTGCTGTAACAATCATTAAATGAATGGTCTTCAGTCAAGGACTACCTGTTCCTAATCAGGATTATTGTTTGTTTATTGGGATACATTTTGACACTAGTGCATTTCGGACTACCCCCACTCTGCTGGCCTTCCGGAAAGCCATAAAGACCTGGCTGTTTCGGCAGGCCTGGGGCCATTGACC
>JANHJO010001897.1:103802-125951 GCA_032468235.1 Pseudoxyrhopus heterurus | reverse complement strand
TTATTCTATGTATTATAATGCTACGTTAAATAAAGAACTTCATGATTGAAACCTCTTGGCATCCTGGTAGTACTATACTTAAGGTGGGCACGATGCCACTCTAATAATTACAACAAATTCTACTTTAAAAATAGTAATAATTTTAAAACAATTTTTGTCATTGTTATTTTAAGGAATGTCAGCAACTCCAGCTAACATTTACTGGCCTATTGGTTTTTTTTGATTTAATAGAAAGAGGAAAAAATTGCAGTGGTCCACCCAGGATTGAGAATGGAGACATTACTACTTTATCCGAGAAGCAGTACAGATCTGGTTCTTCAGTAGAATTCAGATGCCAAAAATATTATGCCATGGAAGGCCAGAACAGGTCTTTCTGTGACAATGGGACCTGGACAAAGGTGCCCGTTTGCCTTGGTAAGTAGGAAAGAAAATCTTCATTCAATTTTCATAAGCATTTCTAATCATTAAGATTCACTGCCTTCTTGATCCTGACAGGGTTTCCTTTCTTTTCATGTCAGATCCCTGTATGATCCCAAGGACTGAACTGGAAAGCCAAAAGATAGAAGTTAAAGACGAAATAAATGCATCTGAAAATATATTTGTGCAACATGGTCATACTATTGAGCTGACCTGTAGAACAGGGTATGTCCTGGCAGCAAATTCTTCCCAATCAGCTTTTGTAATCCATTGTGATGGGACACCGCCAGAGATTCCTAAATGCAAAGGTGACTTTAAAATGTTTAATTTTATAATCCTGCTATCACCAATCCAGAGCTAAAGCACTTCAGTTTGAGCCTATTTATCATTAGAGTTGGAATAAACCGCAATCATTTACACCTGTCTTTTACTGGAGCAGATATTTTTATCTCTCTGAAACCTCCCTGGACTGCACTTTTCCATTCTACAAGGGCCCAATGGAAAGTCTCAGGATATAGTTGAAATAGGAGAAACCTGAAAAGCTGCAGGTTGCTGGAGAGGGAGTAGTGCAATGAAAGACACACCTATTGACCATTTCATGGCTACATTATTGCAAAAACTGCCACATTGTACGCTTGAGAATTTTTCATCAATGTAAGCTAATATATATATATATATATAGCAATATTCAGTGGTGGGATTCCACATTTTTTCCTACCGGTTCTATGAGAACGTGCTATGATAGAGTTTTCCTTTTTTTATATAAAATATGATTTATTTTCTCTAGAAATCACATGCAACTCTCCAAGGATATCTAATGGTACTTTCCGACCTCAAAGAACTATATATCGTGATGGGGATTTAATTCGAATTCAGTGTGACAGTGGATTTACTTTTGAACCAGATAATGGAGAAAAGGTGGTTGAATGCACAAAGAATGGATGGTCACCTCCAGCAAAATGTATCAGTAAGTAGAACTAGTGTACATTACTAGGATTGTAGAATGGCTGATATCTTAAACTCTGTACAAGGCTACTTTTTAATACTACTTTACATGATTTTCCAATTTTCTGCAAAAGGGACATATTTCACCCAGAGCATTTTAATAGCATTTACATATATATAAAATATTTAGTTGCAATAGCATACTGGGCAGATATGGTAGAAGGATGTTCCATGAGAACAGAATAGACAAGATTGTATCATTGCATTTCTACAAATTTATCTTGAAAAGATTCTTTCTAGATACAGTATGTGGGAACCATGCAAGTAACATGCTTTAAACAAAGTGTGGAACATTTGCTTGTCAAATGAAGAGGAATAACCAAGATTATAGGCTGTGATGGTGAACCTATGGCACGCGTGCCCAAAGTGGCACACAGAGCCATGTCAGCTAGCATGCCAGCTGTTGCTCCACTCTACATGCGCGTGCTCCCCGCACCCCCGGGGTTTCTAGGCCTGAAAAGAGCCGATCAGCTGAGCTTCAAACACCAAACCGTTTGTTAAATTTAACCAACCTTTTTTGGCGTTTGAAGCTCAGCTGATTGGTGCAGCAGCGCTGATCAGCTGGTTTTCAGCTCTTTTCAGGCCTAGAAACTCTGGGGTCGTGTGCACATGCGCAGGTAAGTCATGTGCACATGTGCGGGGGTCTCACATTATATTGTGGGTGCAGGGGGAACGCAGGGGCATGCATGTACCCGTGATTTGGCACACAACTTCAAAAAGGTTCACCATCACTCTTATAGGCCAATTCATGGGCAAATAGGTACACATGTCATAAAGGAGAAAACTAACATGGCCAGTATTACTTTTGCTTAGTAAATAAATAGGCCTGCTGTAAATATAGATCCAAATCAGAGGCTGGTGAACTTACTATTTCATAAACTTTGAACAGAAGAAACAACAGGGCTCAAAGTTGCTAAACAGCTGGAAACATTGATCATTACTGTATGACATACATAGCTTTAGAGAAGAAAAGGAAAAGACAGGGTAGTGTATTACAACTGCCTTGTTCCAGATGTACAAACAAATTCATTTCCTTGTTGGTATACAGACATTTGTTTATAAATATTTATTTATTTATTTCATTTATATAGCACAGGGACTAGGATTGTGCCCAATATATCTTACTTGGTACAATGGGCAGATGCCCTTAAGGAGAGGTAGTCCTGCAAATAATCTGGTCCTCATGCCATATACAGCTTTAAAGGCCAGCACTGTCACGAAGAATGAAGAAGCTGATCCAACTGAACCTGTGAAATATCAGCCTCAGGATAGACCAAGAATCAGATGAGGCTGATGAAAAACAGGTACCAGCTGGGTCACAGGAGAAGTCAGATGTCCATATAAGGCTTTTAAACCTTTATCTGGTGATTAGTGTGAAGAGCAACAACACTGAGGCATCTTCCCAAGCAAGGGAATACATCTCTTAATTAGTGATAACTGGCTGCATCCTATGTCGAGCCCTGAGTTGGGGCTCACCATACCTGGGGGGGGAACAACACTGAGGCAGCTCTACAGAGAGAATGAAGCCAAGATTCCGGCCTTGTCCTAGCAGTTGTTCGCCTGCCTGAAAGGACCTCCTGCTATTTCCTGGAATGCAGAAGCCAGGTCATGAGCTGCCAGAGACTGTTTACTCGCATCGTCCGCAGCTGTTTGCTTACCAGAATGAGGCTCCTGCTGCTCTTAGATCCATAGAAGCTGGAGCAGGGCTGCGGACAGGGAGGGAGATGGGCCAGCAGGGAGGCTGCACCAGATGTTGGGTGACTGGGGTGTGTGGTTAGGTTTTGGGTGTCTGGGGTGTGTGGCTGGGTGTGGGTGTGGTGGTGGCTAGCCTAATAAAATGCACTGGAGGGCTGTAGCCTCCAGTGCTGACTTTGCATGGAATTTCATTATTCTAACTCATTGGACTGGGAGTAAAGGATTGATTGCGCTAAGGCATTGTGGTGTTCATTTCTGGTGTGAGCTGTGATTCTTCCCTTGGTCCAGTCTCAGACCTTTGAGATCCTGATTTAAGAAGCAGCTTTGATCCATGTTTTCCTTGCTGGAAGGAAGGTGTCTGATCTTTGGCTCTTGTGTGATGTCCCTATGAATTCTGTTCATGTAAGAAGTCTTTGACCTCTGGACTGGATGACAATCCTGACCTGGCTCTTCCCCAGGATTGGTTTTGGACTATTCTCAATGTTCTTGTTAAAAGAAAGGTTTTTTGTTTTATTTGTATTGTTTTTTTCACTGTTTAGCAGTTTAACTCCAAGGCTGATGAGATAATCTTCATAGCAATCATGTTTGAATGGGTGTGGTTGAAACCTGAATCAAGACAAGCTTCTTGAATTTCACCCTTTGCTTAAAATATTCCTCATAGCAGCCCTTTAAAGGATGCTTGCCCAGGAGGGATTTGATCACCCTAAATAGGGCTGCTGGGTGGCTATCTGCAGATGCAATAAGGGTGGAGAGGTAACTTATTGCCACAAGATAAGCCTTATACTGTAAGCCAGGGGTGTCAAACTGGCAGTGCATGGGCCTGATGCATCATGTGCAGGCCACACCCACCTCAGCTCTGTGAATGGGAAAAATGTCATGAAACATCATGTAATGGCAATGTGATGCCACGAGTTTGACACCTGTGCTGTAGGCACTTACCTATGCTCAGTTAGTGCTGTTCTTTGTGTTCTGAAATATGGTGGAGCCTACAATCTGAGCCTAGGGACTGACAATTATAATCCCAAGCTTTAAGAGATGAAAGAAGCTGGTTTTAGAGAAGATATAGGCACCAATGTTTGGTCCTATAGCACTGATTGAAAAAGATTCAACCAACAATGTGGTATCGTTTTATATTGCCCTCACTGATCTTAAAGCAGCTTTTGATTCTGTATTCAGTACCAAATTGTGGGAGAAGCTTGACATTGCATCAATTGACCATAAGCTTCTCCATTTAGAGGTGTGGAGGTGCAGTGGTTAGAATTCTCACTGCTCGCTGCCAGGAGTTTGAATTTGATCAGCTCAAGGTTAACTCATCTTTCCACCCTTCTGAGATCAGTAAAATGAGGACCCAGATTGTTGTGGGCAATATGTGGACTCTGTAAACTGCTTAGAGAGGGCCATAAAGCACTATAAAGCAATATATGTCTAAGAGCTATTGTTATTGCTAGTTAATTTGTGTCTTGCATACTAATATGACATTTATAGTCAGGTACATATACAAGCGATTGAGGGCAAAAGAAGAACAGGACGACAGAGAATGAGGTGGCTGGATGGAGTCACTGAAGCAGTCGGTGCGAGCTTAAATGGACTCCGGGGGATGGTAGAGGACAGGAAGACCTGGAGGAACGTTGCCATGGGGTTGCGATGGGTTGGACACGACTTCACAACTAACAACAACAATATTTTGCAAATTGCACTTTGGGGAGCAAAAGTCCAGAAAAATCTCATATAAAAACGCTTTTGTGCTTATAAATCAGGAGCTATTAAAACAGCAGCCCCTGTACTTCTTTATGGTCAATTTTATTACAATCTAATTGCATCGTTTTTATCTCAGTATTCAGGTTTCACTGACTCCTTTAACTTTTGTTAGCTTTTAGCTGATCTGAAAGATGTAGTCTTTTATAACATCATCAAATTTTGCTTAAAAACTGTCAAAATCCATCAGGACTTAACTAGGAACAGTTCAATTTCACTATACTTCTGTATTTACCTCATTTTCCTCTAAACTTTGTTTTATTCTATTAATCTTTTCTAGTTATGTTATTCAAATCTGGTCAATGATTGTAATAAAATATTTTGATTCTGATGTCAAATGCTCTCTTTTTAGTTCTTCATTATCTATTACTTTAAGTTCCTCTTATATTTAATATCATTACCACCCTTCGTTTGGTATTTCTATCCATTCACCTTCCCAGATCCATGCTAGTTTTCCTTCCCTGTTAGTTTTCTTTTTTAGAAGGGAAAAAAAACATGGCGCAGTACTACAGCAGCTTTTAAAATTGTTTCTTTCTTTCGTACAGCAGACTTGTTAAAAAATAATGATCCTTAATATCTGTTTGGCAGAAATGGCTAATGGTTTGCCACTATCAAGGAGCTGAACGTTTCTGATTAGTAGTATGAACGTCATTGATACGTGCCCAGAAGCCTTAACTAGCAACTGTGAAATGCTCTTGAGTCAACAGTCCAAGTATGAGATAGACCTTGTTCCACAGTTGATCATTTCATATTCGAATCAAGCTGATAATAAAAAAAACTCTCCTCCTCCATTTTCTGTGAGCCCTTAGCAACAGATACGATACTCGTGAACCGATAACAATTACCACCTCACCTTTCCTCAAGCACTCCTAGCAATGAAAACATGTCTTTGGACTCTGAAGGCCAAAGTCAAAAAAAAGCAGTCCATAAAAATAAAGATACTCTTGCTTTTAACAGCACTTCTAAAATTTTGAAAATGCACTTTTCAAAACTATTTCTAATGCCATAAGTACACACTTTTACAAAGTAGACACATATACATCCGTCACAAAGAACTTGGATGAATACTTGGAGAATTGTGGCCTCTAAAATGTGAGTAAAAAATTATAACAGTCTCC
Source organism: Pseudoxyrhopus heterurus (assembly GCA_032468235.1). Taxonomy (NCBI): domain Eukaryota; kingdom Metazoa; phylum Chordata; class Lepidosauria; order Squamata; genus Pseudoxyrhopus; species Pseudoxyrhopus heterurus. Next base: position 119,961 of record JANHJO010001897.1, on the reverse strand, counting down.
AATTATAACAAAAATTTCCCAGACATTAGAATACATTGCAGTGCTACTTGTTAATATGTTGTAATAAAATAAAGATCAGATCTAACTGAATGCAAGATGCAACTCTGTAACTGAAAACCTGATTATTTTAGAAGAAAACAAAATGCAGTAGAAAATTGTAACTACAGATGCTGGGATATCTTTTTAACTTTTCCTTTCAGTTGACAACTATTCTGATAGAAATTGGAGCTGACCAATACATAAAGGTGTATTTTTTTTTAAAGGAGGGATAAACAGCATGTATCACTTCGGATTAATGTAACTGCCTTAACTGTCATTCATAACAACCATTCTTAATTGTATTGTTGTTCACATTTGTTCATTGAGGTAGCCAGACATTTTTCAGGCTCCCTTCTAAATTTGGGGGGGGGGATGCTTCTGATTTAAGAATTCACTTGTTAAAATGAATCAATTAAATTAAAATTAATTAAAATTAATTCAGGACTTAAACAGCAGCAACTAATACAGAAGTCTGAAAGAAAAATTGAACAAGCTTAAATTAATAACAGAGATATGCTATATGCTTCTATGAGGGCCAAAGCAGTTCTCCCAACTTCTTTAATGCACAGCCCTAATGTAGAGGCTCTAATGTAGAGGCCTCCAAAGAGGAATAAAGCAGTGTTTCTCAGCCTTGGCAGTTTGAAGACGTGTGAACTTGAACTCTCCAGATTCCTGGCTGGGAAACTTCAGGAGCGGAAGTCCCAAAACTGGTTGGGGAATTTGGGAAGCTGAAGTCCACACATCTTCAAGTTGCCAAAGTTGGGAAACACTGGTCAAAAGACACAACAGTAGTAGACAGATAAGAAATCTCAACCTGCTACAGCCCTACAGACAGCCTGAGAACTAAGCCAACTTCAGTAGAGTTTAACATTTGGTTCTCAAGTTCAGCCTTCTCAAGAAGGGCAGTTTCTAGCTACAATGACTCCTCTGAGTTCTGCTTCCAAAGGATTCCCTGCATTTTTATTTTTTTTCTGCTGGGCTTCAGGAAGGATCAGTAGCAGTAGCCAACCAAAGATGGTATTGTAAGGTGCCAGAGGGAGCTCCTGTTCCAATACATGGGACTGAGCCTATAAGTTCATTTCATATGTTTTTGAGAATGCAAAAACAAAACCACCCTTTTCATTCCCATCAATTATTCTAGTACTAGTTGTCCATATTATTGCAGTACTGCTCTCTAGTATCTGCAGCCCAAGTAAGGATTATTTAGCATGACTGAAACTATAGGTGAGGATAGAGTGAGGGGAAAAAAGTGGATATGTACATAGGACCCAGGGATTAAGGTAAATTCCTTATAGTGGGTTTTCCCCCAATGTAATAATTATGCTTTTTGTTTATTTTATGGTTATATAATGCAGATGGTTGCTATATGTACTGAACACTGAATCAAAGAGTCAATAGAAAAAAAAAGAAAGTGAAGGATAGCAGTCAATAAGAAACAGTAACTAAATCAGCAAAAATGGCATTGAGCTAGCATTAAAATTGTGCAAATATTTGGCTAGTTGAGTATTTCTAACTACCACTACCATCATTTTGCTTGGTGAATCTGCTAATTTTTGAATTAAGTCTAAAAAGCAAAGGAGAAAGAGGGGGAGGGAGAGAGAGAGAGAGGAAAACATGTGGTCTGATTTAATATCTAAGTCAAAGATGGCCAACGGATGCCAGTCTACATTTCAGACAAAAAATCAGGGATATACAACCCTCATCAGAGGGTTCCATTAGGTTTGAGTGGCATTTCAAAGGCTACACTCCAAAAGTGGGCCAAAGCAGGACCCAAGTGGGTTCAATGTTTTGAGGGGCTACGGAGATTGAAAAAGTGGAATTATTCTAGAGGCACTAAAAGAGTATTTGTAGACCACACTTGGCTTATATGCTACCCTTGTTTGCCTGCAATCAATATTTAACTGTTATGAAATATATAGAAAATATATAAGTATTTATCTGCAAAATCTATGCAACATTAGCAAGCAAAATGCCTATTTCTGAACACCTTGAAAATGTTTTTGACAGAAATATCCAAGGATAAGAGGAGATCATTGCAGTGGACAATTCTCAATCTACATAAGAGTAAGCCCATCTGTTTAGAAAAAAAACATCTAAACAACTGTATGTGTAATATGTAGTATGTGTAATAAAAAATGTAACTACATCGTGTGCTCTTGAGGTATCTGTAAGGTCTTCTAGACAGTAGAGAAAATAAACATGAGACCTTGCAAACAAGTATCCTGAGTAACATTAATATCTTCCACATCTGCTGATGCTTTAAAAAGCTTGGAGTCTGCTTATTCCTTGTAGTACTTCAATGCTAATGCAGCTACTCTTCCATTAATACTAAGATCTTATTATTCAAAATGCAAGATGTTCTTTGAGTTCCCATTGCTACAGCCATCTATCCCAGACCTTTGGGAGGCCAGTTTTTATTAGTAGTGGTCAATCATAATAATTGTAGGAAAATAATTTTAACGAGCAACAAAAACCTCTTTACAATTCCTCAATCTCCAAACATTAGTTTAGGATCATTCTCAATCTGTCTGGAAATTGTTGGAGTTAATCCCAAGATCTGAAATGAATCTGCAAACTGGGAGCTGAAATCAAGCAGTCCTGACCTTCACAACAAAGGTGGGTGATGGAAGGGGAAAGAATGTTGTTCATATTTCAGCCAGTATCAGTTGTGACAGTAAGTGAACATGGAGAACTTTAAAGTATTGTTAGATAAAGGCTATTGCTACAGTAAATCATGTTTGTGTGCTGCTATTATAAACTAGCTGTTTATCAAAAGGCATCAGTTCAGAGAGGATATCATGGAACAAGATTACAGGAAGCATCGGCTACTATGTATTTTCATTTACTTTTTTAAATTGCACAAAATGTTTGTTGCCAGGTTTTATATGACCACCAAACCCATATTCTTCAATCTGGACACACAGCAATTAGTGCTTCCATGTTCGGATTTTACCTTTTATGGTCCATCAATTGCTTGTTCTTTGGGGATAACGTGTAGGCGTATCAACCTAATACACATACGCAATTACATTTTTAAAAAGGAGTCTGACACTTCATAAGGCAGTCAAGGTCTTGCAGTTCAATTATTTGTATGATTCAACTTGTACCCACATTACTGTCTATAACAGAAAAATGTCACTGGAATAATGCAGTAGGAAGGAAACCAATGGGAAAAAAATGATAGCTTGTTGCAAGATGATTAACAGTCTCCAAAAAGCAATATGGTTAGCATTTGAGAGGGAGGACACCTTAATGCTTCAAGAAGACTTTGCAAAAGGATCATGAAGAAAATCTCACCAACCTGTCCTTTTTGAGTTTGCCTACAGATGAATTTCTAATTAAATGTTATAACACTTTTCGCAATTAAGCATGCAGCGTTTCTTTACACTTAGTTCTGGGGAAGCCACTTCTGTGGAAGAATAAAAAATAAGCACATCTCTAGGAACTTTCCAATCTCTGATGGACCTGGCTGAAGATGGTGACTTTCCCTTGGAACTACAAGTTGAAAAAACAGGGAATCTGGTGTTGCCAGCTCCTGTTAATGTCCAAAGGGAAGGAAGGAAGGAAGGAAGGAAGGAAGGAAGGAAGGAGGAAGGAAGGAAGGCAGGAAGGGAGGGAGGAAGGAAGGAAGGAAGGAAGGAAGGAAAAGTGCTAATCTTCCATTTCTAAACCCAGAACTGCTTCAGTAGGACAGCTGCAGCCTTTGCTAAGGAATGACCAACAATCAATGTCAAACCTTGAGTGTGCACCTTTCCCCAGTGGAAGAAGGAGGTGGGAGGGAACATAAAGATTGTGATGCACAGTACCTGTCGTAACTCCATCGACTGTAAGACATAGTCCTGTTGCCACCGACGCCATCCATCCTCTGCAGCTCAGCACTTGCTTGTACTCCTGGGCAGCCTTCCCGCTTGTCAAATGAGACAAATAGCTGAATGAGCTGTTGTGTCTTGTGGTTCTAATTATTTGGAAACAGAAAGGCACCTGTCTCTGAAAACCTGAGCTAATTGGAAAGATGCTGCACAGAACCTGAAAGCTCTGAAAGATGGGACTAGAATTAAATGCACAGCAACCAATTTAGTGGAGGTTCATAATCAGAGGAATGTACCACTGTCTTTTCCAGAGCAGGGGATTCTCTCTGAGCTCTAATTCACACATGCTGTGCCAGCACCAGGAATATGACTGCAGTTTTTTTTTCTGGGGCAGAGCTCAGGCTGGTGGCAGATTGCAGCTTTATGTAGAGATGCTTTCAAGCCATTGTGTAGACGTGTAGCAATCGATTTGAGGGATGCATCTCCTGCTAGAAGCTGCCTTTGTTATTTATCCTTGTTACCACAGATACAGCTCCATCTCATTTACATCACTTTTCTTTGGCCAATCACACCAACCCTCAATCTTTCAAACATTACCTACCTGCAGATGGATTTGTGATCCTGGACTCCTCTGCTTGTAACTGAAAGGAACCACAACCCCAGTTTAACTGGTTCAGTGGTTTTGCTTGATGAAGATCACCGTTAAAAAAGAAAAGTTCATCTTCTTTTGCCTATATTCAGAGCTCTTTTTTTTACATTCTGGATTCAGTAAAATAAACCTCAGAAACCAATGCATTCCTTCCACCGCTACAGTGAGAACTAGAAAGTCATATCCTGTAGCACAAAGAAGAGGAAAAAAGAGAACAGAGATGTGCATTGCCTAATACATCACACATAGATAATTGCAAATTTTAAAATAACAAACACTTAAACATACAATGCATAACTATGTAATGCTTCTCAGTATAGTGGGAAGATGATGACCTGTGTGCCTGCTTGATCAGCTGCCCAAGATCCAAACACTGATTGGGCCTCACTGTTGACTCTTCTGAAGATTCAGAATTTTTTTCCAAATAGATTTGGACACAGCAGTCCTTCAGAGTGAAGACTGTCTTCTATAAAGGAGGGTCCTTCTCTCTGCTGCAAGCTCCTTACTTAGCTCTCTAAACCACTTCCAAAAATTATTTTTATTTCCACTGAAATTGTTCTTAATTTTCTCTGCCTCATCTTACATTAACTATTTCTTGCTCTTCGACTATGTTCTTTGCTATCTTTTTCATACTGCAGGTACTCTCATTTGTGCATCAATTGTTCTGTTATATGCATTGTTTTAATCAATTTCTTTCATGTAATCATTCCATTAGGCATCCTTTTACATACTTCTCAGTATTTTAACTCAATACACTTTTTTATTTTGATTCTGTTCCCAGTAGTAGTCTAATTGTTTTTTCTCATGTGTAAGTTCTATTCCATTCCACTGAGGGTTAATCTGTCTTCTGATTATCCTTTCTATAGTGAGTCACTCTTGTTTCTTTTAACAGCCCCCCCCCAGATCAATAGTTGATATCACCCACAAATTGTCCTTCATTCAAAACCTCTCATCAACCTTTGACTCCTTCATTAATTGTTTCAGTGTTTCATAATAAAGTCAAATCAGTCATGCATTTTATTCATTGCCTAGCAATATGTATAGGTGAATAGATTCGTTCTTCAGCTATAGTAGTACTTTGGTACTCCTCATTAATTGGTTCCAGGAGGTGAGATGAGTACCAGAAACAGTGAGTACCAAACAAATTTCTCCCATAAGAAATAATGTAGTGAGCCATAAGGCAGCCGATGCCAACAAGTTCTAGCTTGTGCATTGAGTACCAAACAAACAATGAGTATCGGGATAAAATTTTAACATCACAGGGATGTCAAACTTAATTTCATTGAGGACCACATCAGAGTTGTGTTTGACCTTAAGGGGATGGGGTGGGTGTGGCCAGGATGGGCATGGCCAGCTCGACGTCAGGGTTGGGGGCGCCTGTGGTGGCCCGAGCACTCTGCCAGTGAAAATGGGCTCCCGAGCTCTGTTTTCGGCTGCGACAGTCTCCTGCAATCCTCTGCCAGTGAAAACGGAGCTTGGGAGTGCCACCTGCAGCCCTCGTGAGCTTCATTTTTGGCTGCGGGGCCTCCTGCAATCCTCTGCCAGCGCAAATGGAGCTCGGGAGGGTTGCCCTCCTGAGCTCCATTTTTGCTAGCAGAGGCATCACAGGTTGGTCCTTTGCTGGCCTGTGGGCCAGATCCCGCAGGCCAGATCTAAGCACTCTGCGGACTGGATCTGGCCCCCGGGCCTTGAGTTTGACACCGCTAGTGTATCAGAAATGTTAGCCAAACCAATTCTATTACAGTCTTCTCCTTGACTGCTATACTGTGCAATCTAGATTTCTAATCCAGAAAGTTCCTGCAAGCCACTATACTGTCTCCTGCATCTCTGGTGGAGTATATCAGAAATGTTACCCAAACCAATGTTATTACAGTCTTCTCCTAGATCGCTATATTGTGCAATCTAGGCTTCTAATCCAGAAATCAAGCCAGTATACTGTCTCCTTCATCATGCTAATTTAAAAATGTATGCAGTGTACTGAGATACATTCAGGATGCATATATCACACTTTATTTGAATTTAATAGCATATTTTTGTTGCTCTCGTTTTGATTACTAATCCATGCTCTTTATTTTGTTTATATTACTAACTGCAATCTACCATGGTCATCATCACCTATCACAGTAATTTTGAATAAAGTAAAGCTGGTGTAGGCTAGTCCCTCAACTTTAGTTTTAATGGGATTGCTCCCGTTCCCCTCAGTGACACACTGCTATCTGGCAGGGCCCAGGAGACATACCTTCCCTGTCGCAACACCTGTTCTATGTAGATAGCTCCGTCTTGTCAGCCTTCTGGAAGATTGAGAAACCTGATTTTTTTCCCCCACAGGTGTTAGGGCTGCGTTGTTAGCACAGCTTGATATAGATGAAACTGTGATTAGGGAAAAGGTATGAGATGTCTCAAGCTTTTGGGTTTTGTATTGATTGTGTTTGTTTGGATTTGAATGTATGCTATTTTTATCCTTTGGCACCATGAGTCACCCAGAGGTATTTGGTTAAGATGAGCAGCCATATAAATTTCATAGATGAATAAATTGCCAAGATTCGTGCAATTGTACTTCAGTTGCCAGGAACAAATATTGTGGCAAGAATAAAAAAAAACGTATCACATGGGATAACATGCATTTATCAAACTGCTTGGGCTGGCTGAACCTAATAGGGTGGATTCTGAACAGATTTTCATTTTCCTTATGGCTGAGGAAAAAATTGCTTCTCTCAAAGGCAGATATAGCAAATTTGCAAAACTATTCATAGATATCAAGTTAATTTATATATTTTTAGAACTGTGGAGGAGTTGTCATTCCGCCTTATTTTGTTTGCTTGGGCACAAATATGCTTTACGCAATCAAGAGATGCAGACTGGAGTAGTAAGATCAGAATTGCCAAAACGGGCAATGTTGGTGGGAAGCCCTTGCACACATGCATTTTCCTAAACAGATCCAACTACATGAACATTCCAGTTTTCTTTCATTTTTGTCAGTTTACCTTTCATATCATGTTAGTTGGTGGGGCTAGAAATGACATTATTTATCAGTAATTGTATCTCTAATTTCAATGTTCATCCTTGTAACATTCAGTCATTAACTTAGCCTTCCTTTGAACTGAAAAGAAAAACTTCTGTTTCCCATCTCAGTAACTGTTACTATTGATTGTCTTGAATGAGGTTGGGAGAAATTATGGCCTTTCCATCAGCCCCAGATAAAACATGTCCATAATCCTGGGAATTGTAGTCCAAATTCACTAGGAGAGAAATAGTCTGTTCCTTTTTTATTGTTGTTTTATTTTATCTATATATAAAATACAGAAATAAGAAAAGTAGAAGTGGGAAATTTGGGGAAGGAAAAAGAGAGGGGAAAAGAAAATGTAAGGTTCAAGGGAAAAAAGAAAAAAAAGCATTGACTTCCGACTCTTTTTCGTATTACAAGATAAAAACACCACAGCCTCAACTTTTTGCTTTTACACATTAGTATATAACTAGCCATTTCTATAATGACAAATCTATCTAACTGACAAAACCAAAGTCAACGTTTCCATTTTTTTTTTCATCACAAGCACAAAATCCAGAAGTGATATCCAATTTGGATATCACTTCAGATTGTCTCTTCCTAAAAAAACAAGCAATATTTAGAAACGAAGTGTCATTTCTAGAACTTGAGAAGAAATGCTTTTTCTAAAAGTTGTCTTTCAGACTTATTTTACACAAATATGCTATAACCAATCAAGAGATGCATACTATAGTAGTGAGATCTTGTACGTCTGCTAAAGAAGTTGACAGAACAATCGTGCTATCACACAGCAATACATAATCAGTATGCTGCTCTGCTTTAGCGTCATTTTCACTTTGGTGTGTCGTTGGTATAGCAATTATTTTATGAGTCTAGCTTATTGAAAAAGGTGCCCTTGTTCTATTATCAAAGATGGAATGGCAGTTCGACATCAGTGAAAAATCCGAGGAATGTTATTATAAAATTGGCTTTTCAATTTATTGAAGGTTTTCTTTCTCTAATAAAAAGAGCTTCTATTTTTCTGAGGACATTTTTTTTTCTTTTGCATTACCCTTGGAAGTATTTTTCAGATAACTTGGTTTATATTAATATCATATTTATTTTACATTAATTTTATGTCAGTCTTGGCAACTTATATCATCCTCCTAATGCTATTCTTGTAGAAATGGTGCAAGTTACATAATTTGCGTCAATTTTTATCAATGGCATAACACCTTTAGATAACATAAAAACACTTAATTTACATTTTAATCAATGTTTGGAATAATAGACACTCTTTCCTATTTAGGCATGCATGCATGCAAGCATGCCTTCAAGTCTCTGTTGTTTCCTGACAGCTGCCTGGAATAGTTCCTTTCCTAAATACTCCATTAAACCATAGTGCCCAACTTGAGAAAATCGAATAGAACAAATTTTCTCATGATGGGTTCCCTTAGAATTTAATTAAAATGTATGAAATTGCTGAAATTACTGACTGTACATCAAAGACAAGGTTGAACACAAACCCATTATCTACTTTGCAATATTTTATTTTTTTTGCACTATAAGACACTCCAGAGCATAAGACACACCTAGCTTTTGGGGAGGAAAACAAGGGGGGGGAGAAATCTGCCTCTGTCTCCCAGCAATTTACCTCCTGGTTAATTGTTCTTACCATTAGGAAATTTCTCCTTTGTTCTAGTTGTTTCTCTCCTTGATTAGTTTTCATCCACTGGTTTTTCTGCATGGCCGTGGTGTAGAAGAAGGTTTTTTTTCCCCTGTGGATGGTTGCACTCCCTTAATGGTAGCATGACAGAGAACTTATCTTACAGAATACAGAATACAGAATAACAAAGTTGGAAGAGATCTTGGAGGCCTTCTAGTCCAATCTCTAATTAAGCCTATACCATTTCAGAAAAATAGTTATCCAACCTCTTCTTGAAAACCTCCAAATACCCACAAGTTCTGGAAGCAACCTGCTCCACGGATTAATTGTTCTCGCTATCAGGAAATTTCTTCTTAGTTCTAGGTTGGATCTCTCCTTGGTAAGTTTCCATCTGTTACTTCAACAGATTGTTACTTTGTGATGGAAAAATCCAAAGCAGATAGATGTGCAGATAGGCTGGAGCTAAAAAGGAAGAGAAATCATTGTTTTCTTTTCTTTTTCTCCTCTTGCCTCCCCTCACTCTTTTTTTTTTCTTTTTCCTTCTCTTTCTATCATTCATTTTTCCAGCTACTGCTGAGGGATCAGAGGCAACTGTAGGAAGGGTCAAAAAGTCAAGATGGCAACCATGCATTTAAAGCTTCACTCATATATATTAGCCAAAGCTACACACACACACACACACACACACAAAGGGGGCAGGGCTTTGCTGTGCTGTCATAATTGCCATCTTGACTTTTTGATCCCCTCTGCAGACACTGCTGGGAAGGCCACTTTCACCAGGATCTAAAATGCATCACTTTCAGATACTTTTTGAAATTAAAACTGCACAAAATGAATCTGTTTGTGTGGGCATGTCCACTTTTGATCTTCCCCACAAATAGTAAATGATCTCTTCCAAAAGGATTTGAATCATCATCATCATTTGTCAAATCATTGTTATCAATGTAGCTGTTGTCAAGGCAACTGTTGATTTATTAAGCCACTTTTGCATGCTTGCTGCTCAAGAGTGAGGCAACAAGGCTTTTTCTATGGAATATTTATACTTGCCTTTTCATTTGTGATTCTGTGTTTGTTCCCTTGTTTTATCAGCAACATCTGAAAAAGCTGGAAAGTATAAAAAGAGCTATGTGTTGGAACAATCCCACAGGTGTGTCAGGCCTAAATGTAAGTCCTAAATACTGGTTGAGATAAATTTTCTTGAAGCATCTCATTCCACATATGTTGTCTGCTATAGCAAAAAAATTGTTAGTGTGTTATGTTAAAAACCAATCAAATCCTTTTATGGTATGAAACAGACTTCCCAAAACTGAAGGGATCCAGATGTTTGGGGCTATAATTGGCTGTGGATTCAATCTCAAGTGAAATCCTAAAATTTCTGAAGGACAGCAGATTGGTAAAATCTGGCATAAACTATTCTACAGTGCGGTGCATAATTATCCCTTTTGAAGCAGTAGATATCCAAGAAAACTTCACCAAGAGGGTTCTGGTTTCAGTTCTGGAATCAAGCCAGAATAAAGAATTAGAGAAATCCAATGTGAAATATAAATTAAACACATTTCAAAGGAGCCAGAGCAGGGGCACAGATAGCGTGAAAAATACTAACATGGTCATACTAATCAGGAAGAAGGACAGTGGAAATCAGCAGAAATGATTTATTGAAGATATTCTGTGCTCGTATTTTCCTCTGACTGCCAATCTGCACATAGGTCTGGGAATTTTTTTCTACCTCTAAAACCAGGGAGGGTGTGTTTTTGTTTTTTTTGCTGTTAATGTTTCTATAACCTTCTCTTTCAAAGAATTGGCAGTATCTAAAATCCCACACACCTGAAGCAATTGCATTTCTATAAAATAAGGAACCTTTCTTTGTATTCTGGCCAGAGGAATAAGTTTCCACAGGTCTCCTTCGTTTTTAGACCTGATTTACCTGAAACAATAATTGTGGGAAAGCACAAGCCACAATATTATCCAATGCTGAAGGAATGGTGAGAGTTTTAAAGATGGGATGAAATTATTACTTCAAACATGATGTCAGGCACTGGACAGAGATTTGGAAACTAAGCCAGTTGTGCCTTGGTCCCAATGAATTGTATTTAGCTCTAGAAAAACGTGACAGCTCTTCCTTTCTCATATTTTATCCATTTCTGCATTGCATAGCAAGGTACCTATCCTCACATTGGCACAACATTCAGCACTGTAATATTGGTACAAGCACCAATATTCAGGTGTTATAGTGAGGGGGGAAATGCACATAACAGAAGCTTCCAGTAAGCATGGGGCTGTGATAAATAAATAATGACTACAGGTTTGATTAAGTGTTCTCCCCCTTAATGACACTAGTCTCTCCATTAATGACACAAGAACAGAGCAATTTAGATCTGTTAATGGAAAACCAAGATTCTAATCTTTTCATCTGGCCAACCTTTCCAGACACTTGATTGCTTGCAAAAAGTAGCAAAAAATGCGACTTGATTGCTTGCAAAAAGTGGAGATATTGTTCAGTGTGTTGTGGATGCTAATACTCTATGATCTGTTTTCTTTCAAGGGTGACACTTTTTTTTCCCCCAGGCCCAGGCAGGAAAGAATAAGCAGAGAAATAATTGTATTTTCTATCTCAATTTCCACAGTAATTGAGTACATTTTTCTGGAAATACTTGTGAGAAAAGTAATTATCAATTTTCAGTAGAGTAAAGGGGAGAAAAATTTAATCAGTCAAAATGTTATACAATTTGGAATTGAACAGAATAATTAACAAAACAGAAAATCAAGTACATTTATTTATTTTAATGATAATGGCATGCTTGCAGAAAATAGCTTATGGAAGAATACAGTGTATTAGTGTTCCTTGAACTCTTGTGAGTATTGAAAGATTTCAAAATCCCATTGTCTAGATCAGGGGTGTCAAACCTGTGTCGTCACGGTGGTGTCACATGATGTATCGGGACTTTTTCCCCCCTTCGCTAAACTGGGCAGGGGCGGGGCCAGCACATGACACATCCGGCCCGCAGACCACAGGTTTGACACCCCTGGTCTAGATTTATACATTAAACAAAGCCAAAAACACAACTTGCTTGGGGTTTGACTTAGCAATTTGTGTGATCCTAACCACTGCATCTTGTAAACTGTGATTATGGCTAGTATATTGGGTGAAGCCACTCAATTATGATTTGAGAATCTATAGTTAAAACATGTTTTGCATGATAAGTGAACCCAGTCTAGCTACTTTTGAATTACAGGATGAGAACCTGATGAACAGAATCAGCCATTCTAACATAATTCTGTTCCAAACAACTTTGAATGTTGTTCTTCCAATGGCTGACCAGAGTCCTGGGCTCTGATATGACTGCTGCTCCTTTTATAACAAAACTATTTTTAAAAAATTACATGTATTTGTATTAATAAAACTAATGCCATTATTAAATGATTTACTCTCAAATAGCTTGCTAGAGCACATCTTACAACTGCTGTAAAAATAGAGTAACTTTTTAAAGGAAAATTTTAAAATTTTAAAGCAAACAGAAATGCAAATAATGGCTTATATAAATTTTTGTCTTTTGTTCCTTTGCCTTGGTCTTTTGGTTTATTTAGGCAATATTTTACTATACAGCTACTCAACTTACAACCACAATTAAGCCCAAAATTATTTTGCTAAGTGAGAAATTTGTTAAGCGCATTTTGCCTCATTTTATGACTTTTCTTGCCACATTTGTTAAGTGAATCACTGCAGTTGTTAAATTAGTAACATGGTTAAGTGAATCTGGATTTTTAATTGACTTTGCTTGTCATAAAGTCGCAAAAGGGGATCACATGACTCTGGGACATTGCAACTGTCATAAAGCATCTGAATTTTGATCACGTAACCATGGGGATGCTGTAACAGTTGTAAGTGTGAAAAATGGTCCTAAGTTACTTTTTTCAGTGCCATTGTAACTTCAAACGGTCACTAAATGAACTGTTGTAAGTTGAGGACTATCTGTACTTTAAGGAATGAACTGAGTGAACTGGTGGTCATGTAAAAAGGCTATATATCACCATACTTATTTTTTCTAGCTGTTTTAAGCTAAAGCCACTACTGTATTGGCAAAAGGACTAGCAAACCCAGACTCATTCCTGCATCTTCAACACATTGTAAAACAGGTTGCCTGGACTCAAAGTTGTTTAGAAAAAAATTATAACCAATGGCATCTAGGGTGGGAGGTGTAGGCGAGTTTGATATAATGTAAAGCCCCAGGAGATGGCAAGAGCTTTGTTGCTAGTAGGGTGATGTAGCACAGTCCTGAAAACCCACCAAATTAATTATCCTCTATAATTTATATTTGGTCTAATTAAACCAGAGTTACTGAGACTCTTTCTCACGCTCTGTCCTGTGCCCAGACTCAAGAATCTCTTCTGTCTTAACCCTGTTTCCTCCTCTAATTGTCTTGCTGCCTCCTGTTTTCGAGGTCTATTCGGCGTTGCAAAAAAAAATCATGATGCAAACTCCACACTTTTGTATGTGCATCCTGATGTTGGCTCTAGATACGAAAAGTGCAGCATGTGTCCCTGTGACAGAGCAGATGGCCCAGAAAATGGCTAGCATGTGTGCTGCTTTCTTCCTGTCTCTTTAAGCCCTCTCCACAGCAGCCGCATGTTGGCTATAAAAGCTTTGCTATGAAACAGTTGAGTGTGTGTGTGTGTGTGTGTGTGGGAGAGAAGGGGGAAGGAGGTGTCTGTGCAGCCGGAAAGCGGTGTTTCTCTAGCAGTGCTCACAAGAAATAGTAGTAGCAATAGTGGAAGCAGTAGTAGCAAATGGGAAGAAGGGATAAAAGTAGTAGGTAATAGTATGTGTGCATGTTGTCTAAGGAGTTGGTTGTCATTAGCTCTTTTGTGTCTTGAGCTCACCAAATTGGGAATATTTTAAAAGAACTTGGGAGAAAGTGGTGGCAATGATGGTATATCCAAAAGAGAGAGGGATGGTCATAAAAAGGTGGCATCCACACAGGTAGTATTGGCTCAGGACTTGATAAGTTCTCTGTAAGAAAGAATACAAACATTAGCTGCAAAAGGGAGTTTTGGCCCTCCCAGAGCTCAGACTTTGTGTGCAATAGCCAATATCCTGTGGGAGAAGCCACACCTCTCACTACACCAAACAAACTGAGATGAAAAAGGCAGAAGGGCCAAATTCTCTCTTAGACATAGAAGAGGCTACTACTTGGTAGAGATGGGTAGGTAAGTTAAAAACAAAAACAAAACGGAACGGAACAGCCAGAAAAGGGACTAAGCTCAGATACTTGGACCATTACAGAAATGTTGAAGCAAGAGCAAGAGGAAAAGCTTTGATTCATTCAAAAGAGGAAGAAGAGTGGCTTTGGAGAGAGACAGAGGACAGGCCAAAATGGAGAAAAAATGAAAGAGAAGCAAGGTGGTGAGAGTTCAGGAGGCTGATAGACTTAAAGGGGTCTAGTCACCAAGAGGGGCATGTTCACCTCTAGAGTTTTCATATAGAAAGGGGAGATGATAGCAAAAATATCAAGATACCTAAGTTAATAGATACAGAAGCCTATTTTATATGCTTGAAAGAGTTGCTATCTCTTGTAAATGAATGGAGTGTCAGATTAGCCCCAAGTTTAACAGCAAAAGCTCTAAGAGTTTTAGCAATGTTCCAACTAGAGAAGTAATGGATTATTACCATGTTAAGGAAGTAATCCTATACAGGTATGATGTAACTCTTTATACCTATAGGCAGAGGTTTAGTCATGAATCCCATGACAAACATGAAGGGATTCATGAATTGTCCTGGGTAGGAAATGGTTGAGATCATTTGAAAGGAGCAAATAAAAAGTAGTAGAGGGAATAATTTTAAAACAGTTTCTACATGGAATGTGAGATTTTGGTTTGGAAAGGTTATAGGAGAAAAGCTGTAAGGAAGCCCAAATGAAAGGAAGGCACTGGAAAGTTAGAGAACTTGGTATCTCTCTAAGGAAAAAAACATATTTGTCAAAAAAACCTGTTAAAGTCAGAGAAAAGAAATATCTGCAGTAGTGCAAACACCACTCGGGAGAAAAATCATAACTCTAGCAAAAGTTAATGGACTGACTGTTACAGACCTATTAGTAGATGGATACTGGTAGGTCTTCATTTAGTTAAAAAAAAAAAGACACCAACATCTATGGGAAAAGAGCCCCTTGCTAGTATGTTTGGGCAGATTGAGATGGTCCCATTCATTAAAGCCATAGTAGAGGCACAGGAAAATAAACAGATAATAGTGATAGGAATAATCTGTAATCTCCCATGTAACCTAATGATAGGGACAGATTTTCCACTTATGAAGAGTTGGACTCAGGCTAAGATAGTGGAAGTAATCACAACAACCCCAATTGAAGGCAAAGATGAGGATGAAGATGAAGCAGGAAGGAATGGAACCTGGGATCTTTCCTAGTTACTGATTTAATAGAAGGATGTCCTGGAAAGGAGAAAGCCTTATGGAACGCCAACAAAGCTAAGGGTGAACCATAGGATAGAGATGCCTAAATGGGAAATTCACTTAGGATCCATTCAAAAGAAAGACCTAATGTTAAGGCCTTGTCAGCGGCAGAAAAGAGAGAAACAAGGAAACAATACCCAGATTACAAGAAAAATCAGAGTTGCTGTTCTGAATTAGGCTTCATCCATATTCAAAGTAGTAAGTTGAACAAATAGTAGTTCCTCAGGAATATTGCAAGGTTATATTGTGGAACTAGTCCACAAAAATCCATGGTCTGGACATTCAGAATATTAGGTAGATTTTATTGGCCAGGGTATAGTAATGGGAAAGATGTGGCCCATTACTATAAATCCTGCCCCATTTGTCAAATAGAGAAGCCAAAAGGGGAACATGGATAAACTTCTAATAGAGAGAGTCTTTAATCCCTGTTCCTTTTTCTAAAATAACCATGGACATTGCCACAACACAGAGGGACAAAGGGCCTCGGTGGCTCAGCAGGTTAAGTAATGCTGTACTTTGTAATTAAGTATTCAGCTCCCAGCTGCCTGCAATT